>JAKCPI010031101.1:0-14074 GCA_023213315.1 Euborellia annulipes
GGAGATTGAAATATTCTAAGTTAGGCACCCCCTTAGGGGCTAGTGCGCCAGTCACACCAGATTTTTTATCTTTTTTATCTTTGAAAGATTCTTATGGATGTTTTTTTTTTCCTATCTTTTACACAAACACATACATATAATCTGGTGTGATTTGTCGCACAGCACACAGCTTTCGCTTACACTCGGTGATAAAAAGTTGTGTCACACCAGATTTTTTGTGTCCACATATATTTTTTTTCCGTCGATATAATAGAATTCAAGATATAAACAAAGGAACTAATCTCTTCTTTCCTATTTCCGGAAGGTAAATAAAGGTTGGAAACCGCTTGTCTAATATTATTTAAAATCTTTGAAGCTCTTCAATTTAACTAACTGACGGGGGTGGTGAGAGGAGGTACTATAAAGTGGGGTGGAAGGAGTATGATTATAGATCTGGATAGATGGAAAAAATGTGCTAATATATATAAATTCATAAATAAGGTATCGTAAATGTCTTATATGGTTGAGTGGAAAAGAAGTGTGAAGTGTGTGTGAGTGTGAGGGAAAGAGAAAAAAGTGTGAATGTTAAAAAAAAAAAACTAACTAAAGATTATTTAATTTTAATATTTATTTATTATTAAAAAATCTGGTGTGACTAGCCGCACAGCACACAAATCTCTCTTACCTTCGGTTGGAAGTTGTGTTTGTGCTTGGCACACCTGAGTTTTTTTTACAATAAATATTTATCAATATTTAAATTCGTGATATAAAATTTATAAACATAGAAAAATATTTATATTTTGTTACCATGGCAAATATATTAAAAAATTTAATAATCTTCAGTTAGTTAAATACTGGCACTACCATATAATTATAGATTTTGAATAAATGGACCCTGTTACGCATTAGTGTGTCAAGCGCCAGCTACCGAGATTTGAGAAAATTAACATTAAAGTTTTTTTTTTTTATTGGATTATATATAATTTTTTTTGTCAATTTTGCAAGTAACATTAAATATAAATTTTTTTAGGACATATTTAATAAAAAATACTATTAATAGCATTTGAAACAATATTCCGTGCTTAACTCAATTTTTAATTTTTTGACGCTTGACCCACTATTGCATAACAGGGTCCAAATATTAGACAAGCAGTTTCCAAACTTAATTTTATTACACCTCCCCGAAAAAAATTTCTTCGCCTTCCACACCTATTTTTTTTTTAATAGAGGTTAAAAAAAAAATAATAAAAAATTAGAAAAAACAAAACACATATATTAAACAATTTTTCTTTATAAAATATTATTGAAGATCAATGACCACTGGGGCTTAAAACCATCCTCCTACCCTAACTCTCTTGAAAAATATACCTTAAATAGAATAAATTTATTTACTATATTATTTTTTTATTTTTCAGATGGCAAACAGTGTAAGAAGAGTCATCGCCAGCCTTCACTTCTCATGAACCTGCTAGCTGCTCCTGTCTTCAGGGCTCAAACTGCGCTTCCAGTACCTGCAGTACAACTAAGGCTTGTATATTTTTATTAGCGGGGCGCAGAGCTAGATATATTTAGGTTTTTTCAAAATTTCTTTTTCTTTTTGATTCGACTTCAATAACTTATTTTAGATAGATTAAAAAATAAACATAGGATGTATTAATATTTTCTTTCTCCATTCCAGGATCCCTAATTTAACCATTTTTTTCAGAGCCCCAATTCATCGATTGAAGACATCGTGGGATAACAATGGAGTGTGTATGTAAGTAGGGTCTCTGTTAAAATTTGTATTCTATTACGAATGCAAATTAAAACATCCACCGTGGGACATCATCTTCATGAGACAAAACAAAGTGTTTAGCTTTTAGGTTTATCAGTCATAGGAAGGATATGTGTATTGGGGTATCTCTTCATCTCTTTCTATCTTTTTTCTTTTTCAGCTTAATTTAAATGTTAAATACACATAATCCTTTAAGTTAGATATACTACATTATATAGAATCTAGGGGGAGATAAAACATTTCTGCGCTCACGCTTTCATTTTTTGGAGGGGGGGGGGGGGGGGTCTAGGCCTCAGGATCCTCTGAGTATCAACTGAATGTTTTTCGATTGGGGAATGATGTTCTTATACTGGCATAGGTGTTGTTATTTCTTCCCCATTGTTCCCAAATAGGACGGCAGTGATTGGGGCACTGCAACGTTAGGTTAGGATAGGGACTCCCAGAAAAGAATGTCTATTCCCTAATTGACTGATGTTCAGGAGAAAAAAGAGGATTCTCTATTAACGCGTTTTTGCAAGAAAGATTATCTAAATCTTTCAATCGAAAACCGGTCGTCCACTGGATTCTTGGCCTGAATGTTTTAGTAGAGGGTGGGTTAGAGGCGGGGTGGTGCGCTCTTTGGATAGGATAGGTGTTGTTTAGCTTTTTTATACATTCCGACCCTCACCATACTCTTACTGAGGCATTCAGGTCCTTGACTCCGGTCTTGTACTTACCGGGATTCGCATCCTAACACCGTTTTTTCTATTTTCATTTCTTCTTCAACTTTACTTGGGTGTGGGCGCGTTTCACCGTTCCGTTATCGATAACTTTTTTGAAATATAGACTTACCTGTCTATCGGGAGTGTTCGTGTTTCGCGATCGTCTCAAGAAAGAAGAGGCTCTCCACTGAAGAGTTAGGTGGCCAACTGAGCCACAGAGGGGATTGGGTGTAGGTTAGATTTTGAAGACAGAAGACTTGGGTTTCTGCGAGTACTTCTTCAAGGTAACTAATTTTTAATATACAGTATATAAAAGGAATTTGAAAAAAAAAACAGCTGATTATTAATGAAATATCATTGACAATACTACTAACCAATTATTATATATTTCAATGATATAAAAAGAGGATGCAGCCAATAATATAAAGCATCTATTTTGTTAACACTCTTTATTTCGGAACGTTTCGGCTATGATCAACAAAGCCACCGCCCTCCAAGCTAGAAATATATACATACATTCATTAAATAATTGTTTTGTTAATAAATCGTCATAATAGTAGCTAGCTTGGAGGGCTGAAGATGGCTTTGTTGATCATAGCCGAAACGTTCCGAAATAAAGAGTGTTAACAAAATAGATGCTTTTTATTATTGGCTGCATCCTCTTTTTATATCATTAATTTAATTGTATAACAGCCAGAATTCGTTATATATTATATATTTCATTTTTCATTTCTCTCAATATTTTTTTCAAATTCCACTTTTAATAATAATAATAATATTTATAATTTTCTCCTTTGTTTCAGATGGGTGGTTGGGAGTGGGGGCTGCACTTCGGCGTTCTTCGAATGCAACCAAGTGAATTCTTCAGTACGTAAATATTTAATTAAATCCATTCAAAATAATTACTCAAAGATATAAGAAAAATATTATTTTCTTTTTTTTTAGTCAAGGGCATCATTATAAAAATTTAGAAATTATTTCTCATCATTCTTAATGCCGTGGTGGCATGAAAATTTCAAGTTAAAATAAATAGAAAAGCATAACAAGAAAAAAGTGACTTTGATTAATCGGATCTAAAACGTCAACTCAAATAAATAAATATATTTTTATTTTGATAAATAAAATAAAATATCAAATCTTAAGTAGGCCTATTAATTTTTTTTTTTTAATCACGCTAATTTCTTGATATTAATTTTTATATTTATTTTTTTTTTTTAGGTGACACATCAAAAAGAATAAACAAACAAAATGAGAAAATATTCGCTCAATTTTCACTATATCATGTCGCCTTATTATTCCCTCTAATAAAGTGAAATAATTAAGAAAAATGATATTCAAATATCAACATCAATGAACTTCTTTAGAAATAAAAATGAATATTTGAATTCTGTGAATACCGATTGCTTCGTTCTGGTAAACTTGATAGCAATATAAGAATTGGGCAAATTTATCATTGATCCTCAATATCTTAATGAATCTTTAAAAATCATCTTGCATCAATCAAACTCTACAATCAGCCATAAACATCATGATTTGCCCAAGAACTCTTTTGGAGGATAGGGAGGGCTGTAAGGGGAGATGTGGAGGCCCTTTAAAGAAAAATCAACTTGAGAAACAGGTACGTATGTTGATCTTGGCATCATTGTTACCTTTTGATAAGTGAGACAGATTCTTAAAGATATCCTTTTTGCAGATTTGACCACTGCAACTGGAATAAGCTGAATTGAAAAGGGAATCCGTCGAATGACCTTCAACTCCTCCTGAAGGTGAATATTTTAGGCTTCTACTGAGCATAATCACATAAACATACAAATTCATAAATTTAATATCTGTTTTTAATTTTTAATTTTTTTTTTTTTTTTAGAATTTGAGAACTTCAGCAAAGGCAGCATCGGCAGCAAAGGAAATTTTTGCCTGGCTTGGAGAGAATAGGGTGAGTTATGCAAACAGGATTTTTTAGCCTGCGGCTTCTTGTCGTGAAACGAGAATATCTTTCATTTTAAGTCTGTGTTAAAGATTCGTTGTTGTTGTTGTTGTTGTTGTTGTGTTTATCTATAGGTGTCCACTAATCTTGAGCTAGTTCGCTTTGTTTAGATCTCTGGATTTGTTTTTACTTTCTCTTACCTATGTATATATGTAATATATATATAGAGAGAAAGTATTGGATTCATGTCAAAAATTCGATGTCGAGATTTTGATGGATATACACGTTTTGAGGTCCCCTGAATCCAAAAAAGTGGTTTTCGCGACATGGTCTGTCTCCTCTCTCTCTCTCTCTGTGTGTGTGTGTGTGTGTTCAATTTTAAGCATGAAGGAATTGAGCTATGAGGTTGAAATTTTATATTTAAGTTAATCACCCGCCTAGGGCGTGAAAATAAGCTTTTAATCAAAATCGGCCAAAGGGTACTAGTACTTTACTGATGTACTTTTTCAGTTTTTTTTCGATTTTCTCAAAATTCGCTCTAACGATTTTGATTAAAATTCATAAATCAATTATTTTTTAGATGCTCTTTCAAATGTATATTCTCATTTTGCTCTCAAAATTGTTTGAAGCATGCTTTACTCTTGTACTTCATCGGGAAAGATAGGAGAAATGGTTGCATGGTAACAAAATATAAATATTTTTCTGTTTATGAATTTTATATCTTGAATTCTAATATATTAGCGGACTAAATATATATCAACACGAAAATCTGGTGTGACAAGCACAGAATACAACTTTCTCTTACCTTCGGTAATCGAAAGTTGTGTTCTGTGCTTGTCACACCAGATTTTTTATTTATATGGATACCATTCAGAGGCTCTCAGATCTCATGGATGGCAACCACGAACATTTCTTCAGTTCAATTTTTAATTCTCTGTCTTCTAGCTACACAAGTTCTTAGCTATGTCTCATTCATCTTCTCTCCCTTGGCTTGCATTCTTTTTTGTTTCATTCTATTTCCCGAAACATGGGAATAATAAAACAAGGTGGGAAAACCAGTGGCGTAGCGAGCATAACTCGCGCCCGGGGCACAATACCTTTTTAGCGCCCCCCCCCCCATTCGAAAACCATATAATATTATACAGGGGTGTATATAGAAATTTTTTTAGGGGAACTAAAAAATTTTCTAAAATCATTTTACCTTTTTTTAGGGAGGCTAAATTTTGCGGATTTTTTCCCCTTCCTGCGGAAAAATTTTTTTGCGGGACCAAATTTTTTCGTCACGCGGAGCATTTTTCCCCCGGACATTAAAATTATTTTTTGTTTTGCGGACCATTTGGCGCCCCTTTGTGAGTTGCGCCCGGGGCATGATGACCCCCCTTGCACCTCCTCGCTACGCCACTGGGGAAAACCATTAATTCTATTCTAAGGCCTTTGAAACAAATATATTAAATAGGCTATATTATGACTAATTAATTTAGTAAAAATTCATTTTTTTAAATTATGCGAAAAGTTTTTTTTTTTTTTTTTAATATTGCTTTCATTTCAGCTACTCTAAAATAATTCAATTTTGATTTATTTCTTTTATGAAATATTTAAAGAAATTCTTTTTTTTTGCAGAATCCGGCATCCCAAACATCTAAAACAATTTCGTCTCTGCTTTCACCTGAGCCACGATTCTTTAAGGTGAGTTTTTTTTTTTTTACTAAATTGATTTCATAAATCTCAAATTTCAATTTCATTAAATCTGTTAATAAAAAAATCAATATGATTTTTCTATCTTTTATTTCTAATACTTATTTAATAATGATCATTGCCTTACTTAATTTAAGTATTCCTTGAATATTTTATTTTATTTCACTTTATACTACAATATCTCTTTTGTGAATTGCTCCCTCACTTAAATCTCTATATATATATAAATTCAAAAATGAGAGAGAATTCTCTAGATTGCCTCATATCTCAAACTTAGTATCGAAATTTCTTTCTGACTTTTGTTATCAGATCAGGATCTGAGGTCATTTAGACTCCGGTCTTATTTATTTCAATTGATTGGTAGAGAATTCAATTAAATAAATTTTTCGTCGCATGAGAAGGGATGCGAACCTATGAGCATTAGTACAAATATTTGTGTTTAAAGTGAAATAAAATTAGACAAATGAATGAGTGGATATTCAGTGATTAATATTAAATATAAATTTTATTATACCTATAACTTATAGATTTTTTTTTTTTTTTAGATTTTTCTTCTATTTTTTGAGTCGCCTTCGGATTCTTCTATTAAACAAACCTTAAAATGTCGAGCTTCTCTCATCGTTTCAACCTAAGATGCTACTTGGTGTAAGTCAAAATATTTTTTAATAATCCAAAATTTATTTAAAGTAATTGGGTAACAATTAATTTAAATAAATTTTGTCTCTTAATAAAGCTAGCTCACAGTTTGATTATGAAGCCCTTTATTTCTCTATTCAGAGGCAGGGGACCTTAGGTTGGGAAATAAATTTGGCTAATTCAGTGAATTGATAGAATCAATCAAATTTGTATGATACAAATAAAAACTCTAGCTTATGTATTTCAAATAATTTATTTATAACGTTTCGAATTTTAAGTCATCATCGGAAGTATAATCACAATTAAAGAAGAATTGAATACATACCATCTATTGCAATAGTATTGAAACTATAGCCCGGTAGTTAGGCAGCCCAATTGCCACTCGCACACTAAAGCTTTCTTATCTGATGGGAAATACCTTTTTCAAAGCAGACAAGATAGCTTTAGTGTGAGTGTGGAATTTCCAGGCTTACTCAAAACTATTGCAATAGATGATACATATCTAACCACTGTTTGAATGCAGAATTTCAATTTCATTTCTTCTTTAATAGTGATTTTACTTCCGATGATGACTTAAAAGTCGAAAAGAGCGTTAAGTTTATTAATAAATAATTTGAAACTTAACCTAGAGTTCTTATTTGTATCATTCAAATTTGATTGATATTATCACTTCACTGTGATAATGTTTCAACAAGAGCCCCCGGTAGAAATTTTAAATTTGACTAATTCACTTTATATTTTAAATTATAATTATTAGTATTTGATTTCTAATATTAATTATTATGCTTTTGAAGAATTTATTGTACATTCAAATGTGTCCAAATAAATTGGATTCGCGTTTGCCTCTCCCCCTATCCCCCCCCCCCCCCGTTGCGCCTTCACTCTAACTAAACCACATCGATTTTAAAATTTTAATCGTTCTTTAAATTTTACAGTCTCTAAAATTTTCATTGAATTAAAATTTGTTATAAAAATAATAATAAAGGAATAATATTTAAAAACAGGCCATTAATAAGAACTTATAACTTAAAAGGTTTACACCTTAGGAATTATAAAAACCAAGTAAAGCAGCTTAGGTTTATTAAATAAAAAAATTACCTTTTATTAACCTTTAAAAAACAAGGGCTTTTTAGACTTGGAACCCAAACAAAATAATGAAAATTTTAATCGATTGAATACAATCTATACTCTTATATTGATCAATATACTGTAAATAAAAAAGACAAAGTCCGTATGTCTGTCTCTTTGTATTGAATAGACTCCAAAAAACTAAAGGACTTTTTTTTTTAATAGGTAGATAATTTTTCGTGGGGGTGTTATATTTCTTAATGAATCAGTGTCTTTCTTTATATTTTTGTTTGTTAGTTGCCAAGTTGAGCTTCCTTATATTGCATTCCTCGGGGCCGCAGTAATCTTATAGCCATGAATTAAATTTGGAGGGATGAAAAAGAATATTTTGGCCTTAACATTTCTTCAGAAGGTATAGAGAGGTGAAAAGTTCAAAAATATGAACATTTGGTTCCAAGGGGAGATGTGGGGGAGGATTTTGTCCCTTATATTGCAAAAAAAACATTAAAAATGATCGATTTTTTTCTGTTTTTTCACAGTTTTTTCACTGCTTTTCTACATATTCCAGCTAACAGACCTCACCCTTCCTTAAACATCCCTAACAAAAAAAAAATATATAGGATAAGCGGGGAAGCGTGAGCGATTCCGAAGCCCTCGCAAGGAGATGGAAGCTTCACAGCTCCACGTTACACAGTCGGTCGAATTCGCAAATATGCGGTTATAATTATCTTTTTTTGGGCTGATATTTACAAATTTAAAATTATATACACATCCTTTTATGTTCTTCAATATTTTCGAATTTGACCAACTGTGCAGTGTGGAGCTGTGAATCTTACATCTTCTTGCGAGGGCTTAGGAATCACTCACACCTGACTCCCTGTATCCTATATATATAAATATATTTTTTTTTTTTGTTGAGTGATGTTTAGGGAAGGATGAGGGAGGTCTGTTAGCTGAAATATCTAGAAAAGCAGTGAAAAAACTGCGAAAAAAAAACAGAGAAAAATGGATAAATTTTAAAAGATTTTTTTTTTGCAATTTGAGGGACAAAATCTTCCCCCGCATTCCCCAATGGATCCAAATGATCATGCTTTTGAACTTTTCACCTCTCTAGACCTTCTGAAGAAATATTACGGCTAAGATATTCCTTTTCATCCCTCCAAATTTAATTCATGGCCCCAAGATTAACGAAAAGGGGTGGAAATAAGTAAGGGGCTGTCCCCCGAAAACGGTACTTGGTAGGGTCATATTTGGATTCAGGAGGTCATTTTACTTAAGAATAATAATAATAATAATAATAATTCGTTTATTTGTCTTCAGCTTTTCGCTATACAAAGTGAGTGAGTTTACTCTTTTTCTCTACATTACTTTACATTTTTTCTTTAAACATTTCTTCTTTCTTTCCCTTTTTCTCCGCATTTTACTTAAGAATCTGAAGGAATTATCTCGGGGCACCAAAAAAAAAATATCATTTTGCCGAGTAGTGTTATTTTCAATTTATTTCAAATTGTAATTTTTCTTCTAAATGGTATAATTTTTTTTTTAGCAAATTTTATTGTTGTTCCCTTTACACTTGACGAGTTCAAATGCATTTGACACTTATAGATGGATTCAATCTTAAGTATTCTTCCGTCCTTTAGATCATCACAATTATTCATTTCAATAAATAAACAAAAATTTAAATAATTCTAACAAGTATAATTTTTCTTCACACCTCCCCCTAATTAATTAAATTTTTGGTCATTATCTTCAAGACTTCAGCATTTTGGTTCATTAATAACTCGCGAACCCCTTTGCTTTCCATTCAACTAGTTGAAGCTTTAATTATCTATTAAATTTTTAATGGCTGCTATCAGCCCTATTATAATCACGTTCTCTCATTAAAGGATCCGTCCTGCCTCTGACTTTTGGAATTCCCTTTTGAAAATATATTTATATTTAAAAAAAAATTAATAACCTTGTTTATTTGAGACTCACAACTTATATAAAGAGTTTAAATTTTGAAATTAATCAAAACAAGTCCCGAACCCCTGCACAGAGCTAGAGGTAAAAGTCTCGCATTTTGTTCTAAAATTCAGTTTCGCTTCCTCTTTTGAGTGACAAAAGCATTAGGTATAGAGCCATTTGTCCCAATTATGCCAAATATTTATAAAATATTTACTAAATTTTATATTATTAAATGTGTGAATATAAACCTATAAGTTGAAGATTTTTCCTAATTCTCTTTCTTTTTTTTTCTTTCTAGTTTTATCTGCTATGAATGCTTGCGCTTGTCTACTCAAAAAAAGCATCGCCGTTAGTATTTGCAGAGAGGGCTTGACATGGACTACAAACAGAGTCTCCAGTGCAATTGTGTTCAGAGTTCAACGTTCAGTACTCAGTGTTCAATCTTCAACATTCAGTCTTCATAGTTCAGTGTTCATAGTTCAGTGTTCAGTGTTCAACGTTAAACTAGTGCATTCAAGTGGCATCAACAGGATCAGCTCTACGAGTGCAGGGAGCTTCGAGTGACCGTCAACCCCTCAGGAGGTAAATATTTTATACTCAGGCACACACATTAATCCTAAAATATACAAATGATCTGATTGTAATTTCTTTTTTTTTTCTTTTTTGTTACAGATCTCTGAGGGTCAACAGAACAAAGGTAGATTATGCATGGTGCAAGAATTTTAAAGGGGCTAGATTAGATTAGCTTTTTAGGATGTTCATTTTTTCAGCTGACCAAATAGGATTAGCATTTTTTAAATATTAATATTTAAAAGTAAATTTTAAAATAAAATATTTTCATTTTAATTAATTTGCATTTAAAAATTTTAAATTTTAATTCAATTCAATTTGCATTTTTTGCATTTGAAGAATTTCTATCCATAAATTTAATTGTTGTTACGAAATTTAAATTTAATTTCACTTTTTTTCAAAATTTAAATAAAAATTAGATCATAATTCCCTCCTATACATGCATCTACTGAAAGAGCCTCTCCCGGGATTTCATCTTCATCTTGGTACCCAGGACTTAAGGTGTGATTACTAAACGAATACAAATTTAATTGTATTCACTTTTCGATTGATTTAATTTAGAAAATTCATTTTCATACCTTAAATGTAGTTTAAAGATTTAAATATAGAGGGGTGGAGGGTGCACCATGCCAACGAGAGGGATTTTATTTTTGAACCTGTAGCTACCCCTCGTGATTCTAATAGTCGAGAAATCAACGAGAATACTTTCATTTTAGGTCTCTTTTGGATAATCGTTGTTGTTGTTATTAGCTTCAGGTGTCTAATCTTTTAGCTAGATCGTATGTTTGGTTAAGATCCCTTGATTTGTTTCTTTAATTTAGGATCCAAACAGAGAGCTAAAATGAAAGATATTCTCGTTTATTCTTTCCTTGAACGATTCATAAGGAGATGCGTCCATATCTAATTGAAAGATCAAAGCCCAGGTTCTCAAGTGTTCTTGTGTTTGTGTTTTGCAAAAAGACGTCTTTTGTTGACGCATTGGGGTCTGATATATTTTTGTATCTTTTGAGGTGACTCTATGAGTTTAAATGAGTCAGGGAAGGGTTGCCGTTTCTCCAGGAATAGCCTGGAGGGTCAAAATTGCAATCCTTCAGGCTAGGAACCTGAGGGGTCCACCGATCTAATGGTGGGCACGGGGTTACAAATACTCTCTCTTGTATTCGTATTTTGTGTTAGACTAGGTAGGATCTCTTCCCCCGCACTCGTTTGCTCGTAATTCAAAGAATTAAGTTCATTCTCAATTATATGATTTCTTCAGACTCCCGATTATATATATATATAATTTGTATTCGACAAGCAAGGGATAATTAATTACTTAAAACCTTCTTGATGTTCTTATTTTATTTTCATTTACTAGCATACACTTTTTGTTGTAGTAAATGAAAATAAGTTTTTTTGGTTTATTTAGTGTTATGTGAGTGTAAAAAAGTGAGTGAAGATAGAAAACTTTCAATATTTTTGGAGAAATAAAGGTAAACGTAAATATTATAATTTAGAACACATTCAAAATTCTTATAATTAAGACTAATTCAAATTTTTTTTTTTTAGGTCAGGAAATAAAACATGTTTAATAATACAATTCATTTAAATATTTTTCTTAAATAATGATTGTCAGAAAAAAGGGAGATGAGAGATCTGCTTAATTCCATACAGCTTCAACAAAGTGATTTTTGAAGACCTTGGAGCCTCCTATTCAGTATTGAAAATAATGACAATTTGTGAAGTGGCTGTTGTATTTCCCTCACCTATTGTTGTAATGAAATAATATTGATATAATCGTTTTAGAAGCAAAATTAGAGGAGCAAATGCTGAAAGGTAATAAATATATTAATATATCTCACGATTGAAATTTAAATAATTAAATTGTTATTTTTTCAGATGGATTATATTCTGAATAATCAAATACTATCCATGAAATACCAGAAAATATTGGAAAATTGACAATTTCATAAACATGAGCAGTGAACTGCTAAAAAAATATTTTAACTTCTCAATATATATAAAATATATTTAATCCCAGGACTAATAAATAAATCTCCTTAAACAGTAATTTTAATAATTATAAACCAATAGCCATAATGAATAAAATAATTGTGAACAGTGGCGTCATTTTGGGGGGGGGGCAGGGGGGGGGGGGCATTTGCTCCCCCCCAAGGGCTCTGATTTTTATAAAATTTTATATTATTCTAAATAAAATACTCCAAAATACATCTACGAGTATACAAACTGTACAAAATTAAACAATTAATTAAATTAAATATGTTTTGGCCAAATTTGAGTACCCATTTGTAAGTAAATTTTAAGAAAAAAAAATGTTTGCCCCCCCCAAGAAAAAATTTGCCCCCCCCCAAAAAAAAGTTGAAATGACGCCACTGATTGTGAATAGGAAAAGTATTCATGATTAAAACTAAATTTAGAAATAAGAGATTCAGGTTAAAAAAGAAATCTCAAAATATTTATTTCGCAATTCAACATGCGAGAAGTAATGATGATAAACGCTTTCAATTCTCATGTTAAGACATTTGGTATGTAATCACTAGTAACAACTAAAAAGTTTTTTTTGTTTAAATGAAATAAAAGAGAAGAATAACCGAATCTTGAACCACGTCCATTCATTTGGCTATGTTACTCCCCCAAATTGTTCATAAGAAATGCCAAATTAACGAAAATTAAAAGGGAAGATTATAAAATAAACAAGATATTATCCCATACATGGATTATTAAAAACAAATTAAATCACTTTGAATGTCATGCTCTCTACAATTTGTGGGTGCCTAGATGGAAACTCCGAGCTACCCAAATCTGGAGCTGGGACTTCTCTACATGCCACTCTTCTCCATCTATTTCAAAGCAGTTGGACGGGCCGGCCTCTTCCAGATCGCATAAATTTAAAACTACTAAAACGTGCCGACCTCACACTAGGGAATTAAAAGACATGGAGAGAAGAATTCATTTGAAAGGTTTTCTACACTTAAAACAAAAAAAGAATGGAATTCCTAAAGTGCTATATTTATAAATCTGGGAGGATTGGATGGGCTAAAAGGGGAGATATGGAGGCCCATCAATATTTTTTTTGATTGCCCTTTTCGCAGAGGCCATTAGGGTTTTAATTTATACTTATTTTATTTTTAAATTAATAATAACGATGGCTTTTGGGGTGACCAACCCGAGGAATTGGGATCACTTGGCCGCATCGATTGTGGTGACTGCTTTGCCAGGCCCTCCGATTATTACTTTGGTTGCTATTTATTTACATTAAATAAATGTTTTATCAGGTGCATTCTTTTAGAAATGCACTAGAATAAAATATTAAATTTGAACAATGAGTCATTTCTTGTTGGATAAAAGAATAAAGCTAATTATAATATGATTTTAATATACATTTTTAAATTCGGAATAAACGTGTCTAAGGGAATAGTTATTTGAATTTCCTTATCTGATTATAATAATTTCTAGATTGTATCTCTAATAAATTTAGAGAATCATCTAGTTTAATTTGTTAAATCACTATTCCCCCTTTGCGTGTTGCCAAATGCGGTTTTTACATAATTATTCTGTTCAAAAAAAAATAAACTAAATATAGCTTAATATATAAAATTTCCTGTAATTTTCAAATCTCTCTAGGAAAGTAGTGCTTAAAACAAAAAAATCATAAATAATTTCCAAAATATTCATTTTAGTTGACTATTTATTTACAGAGGCCGGACACATTATAAAAGGCTTATTTTTTTCTTTTTTATAGGCCATACCATACCCCTCAAGTCTATATAAAAATTTAAA
>JAKCPI010031102.1:0-14003 GCA_023213315.1 Euborellia annulipes
TTTTTTCCGTCGATATAATAGAATTCAAGATATAAACAAAGGAACTAATCTCTTCTTTCCTATTTCCGGAAGGTAAATAAAGGTTGGAAACCGCTTGTCTAATATTATTTAAAATCTTTGACGCTCTTCAATTTAACTAACTGAAGCCCACGGGGCGTGGTGTAGAGGTTAGCGTGCTAACCTCAGATACCAAACGTCGCGGGTTCGGACCCCAGGCAGTCCGATGATTTTATTTAAGCCATCTGGATACCAGATGGCTTAAATAAAAATGCCTGGACCCTAATATATATAAATTCATAAATAACGGTTATCGTAAATGTCTTATATGGCTTGAGCTGCCGAAAAGACAGTGTGAATGTGTGTGTGAGTGTGAGTGTGAATGAGAAAAAAAGTGTGAATGTTTAAAAAAAAAAAAAAAAAAAAAAAAAAAAAAAAAACTAACTGAAGATTATTTAATTTTAATATTTATTTATTATTAAAAAATCTGGTGTGACTAGCCGCACAGCACACAAATCTCTCTTACCTTCGGTTGGAAGTTGTGTTTGTGCTTGGCACATCTGAGTTTTTTTTACAATAAATATTTATCAATATTTAATTAATTAAATTCGTGATATAAAATTTATAAACATAGAAAAATATTTATATTTTGTTACCATGGCAAATATATTAAAAAATTTTATAATCTTCAGTTAGTTAAATACTGGCACTACCATATAATTATAGATTTTGAATAAATGGACCCTGTTACGCATTAGTGTGTCAAGCGCCAGCTACCGAGTTTTGAGAAAATTAACATTAAAGTTTTTTGTTTTCATTGGATTATATATATTTTTTTTGTCAATTTTGCAAGTAACATTAAATATAAATTTTTTTAGGACATATTTAATAAAAAATATTATTAATTATAGCATTTGAAACAATATTCCGTGCTTAACTCAATTTTTAATTTTTTGACGCTTGACCCACTATTGCATAACAGGGTCCAAATATTAGACAAGCAGTTTCCAAACTTAATTTTATTACACCTCCCCGAAAAAAATTTCTTCGCTTCCACACCTATTTTTTTTAATAGAGGTTAAAAAAAAAATAATAATAAAAACTTTATTAGAAAAAAACAAAACTACAATTACCCGAATAATAACAATGTGTTGGCTCCCCCCCCCCCATCCCCGGTTGGAAATTATTTATATAGACCATAATTCATTCATAATTTATTTAAATCAAATATCAGATTATTTTTTATTTTTTGATTTTTAATAGTATAAATACTGTAGATTCTTATATGGAAAATCTTTCCGAAAAATTTCATTCAATCATCAATTAAAGTTCAATTCAAATCAATATATGATAGAATTTTTTTATTAAATTTTATTGTTAGGAATTAAATTTTTTCTTTACAATTTCAACAAGTTAAGTCCTCACTCTATACATTTACATTACATTAGGCAATAATTATATAAAGAAAATAGATAGTCAAAGATAAATCAATTTCCCTAATATAAAGTATTATTAAACAATTTTTCTCTATAAAATATTATTGAAGATCAATGACCAATGGGGCTTAAAACCATCCTCCTACCCTAACTCTCTTGAAAAATATACCTTAAATAGAATAAATTTATTTATTATTATAATATTTTTTTTATTTTTCAGATGGCAAAGAGTGTAAGAAGAGTCATCACCAGCCTTCACTTCTCATGAACCTGCTAGCTGCTCCTGTCTTCAGGGCTCAAACTGCGCTTCCAGCACCTGCAGTACAACTAAGGCTTGTATATTTTTATTAGCGGGGCGCAGAGCTAGATATATTTAGGTTTTTTCAAAATTTCTTTTTTTCTTTTTCTTTTTGATTCGACTTCAATAACTTATTTTAGATAGATTAAAAAATAAAAATAGGATGTATTAACATTTTCTTTCTCCATTCCAGGATCCCTAATTTAACCATTTTTTTCAGAGCCCCAATTCATCGATTGAAGACATCGTGGGATAACAATGGAACAAAATTGTGTGTATGTAAGTAGGGTCTTGTAAAATTTGTATTCTATTACGAATGCAAATTAAAACATCCACCGTGGGACATCATCTTCATGAGACAAAACAAAGTGTTTAGCTTTTAGGTTTATCAGTCATAGGAAGGATATGTGTATTGGGGTATCTCTTCATCTCTTTCTATCTTTTTTTCTTTTTCAGCTTAATTTAAATGTTAAATACACATAATCCTTTAAGTTAGATATACTACATTATATAGAATCTAGGGGGAGATAAAACATTTCTGCGCTCACGCTTTCATTTTTTGGAGGGGGGGAGGGGGGGGTCTAGGCCTCAGGATCCTCTGAGTATCAACTGAATGTTTTTCGATTGGGGAATGATGTTCTTATACTGGCATAGGTGTTGTTATTTCTTCCCCATTGTTCCCAAATAGGACGGCAGTGATTGGGGCACTGCAACGTTAGGTGATTAGGATAGGGACTTCCAGAAAAGAATGTTTATTCCCTAATTGACTGATGTTCAGGAGAAAAAAGAGGATTCTCTATTAACGCGTTTTGCAAGAAAGATTATCTAAATCTTTCAATCGAAAACCGGTCGTCCACTGGATTCTTGGCCTGAATGTTTTAGTAGAGGGTGGGTTAGAGGCGGAGTGGTGCGCTCTTTGGATGGGATAGGTGTTGTTTAGCTTTTTTATACATTCCGACCCTCACCATACTCTTACTGAGGCATTCAGGTCCTTGACTCCGGTCTTGTACTTACCGGGATTCGCATCCTAACACCGTTTTTTCTATTTTCATTTCTTCTTCAACTTTACTTGGGTGTGGGCGCGTTTCACCGTTCCGTTATCGATAACTTTTTTGAAATATAGACTTACCTGTCTATCGGGAGTGTTCGTGTTTCGCGATCGTCTCAAGAAAGAAGAGGCTCTCCACTGAAGAGTTAGGTGGCCAACTGAGCCACAGAGGGGATTGGGTGTAGGTTAGATTTTGAAGACTGAAGACTTGGGTTTCTGCGAGTACTTCTTCAAGGTAACTAATTTTTAATATACAGTATATAAAAGGAATTTGAAAAAAAAAAACAGCTGATTATTAATGAAATCATTGACAATACTACTAACCAATTATTATATATTTCAATGATATAAAAAGAGGATGCAGCCAATAATATAAAATCTATTTTGTTAACACTCTTTATTTCGGAACGTTTAGGCTATGATCAACAAAGCCTCCAAGCTAGAAATATATACATACATTCATTAAATAATTGTTTTGTTAATAAATCGTCATAATAGTAGCTAGCTTGGAGGGCTGAAGATGGCTTTGTTGATCATAGCCGAAACGTTCCGAAATAGAGTGTTAACAAAATAGATGCTTTTTATTATTGGCTGCATCCTCTTTTTATATCATTAATTTAATTGTATAACAGCCAGAATTCGTTATATATTATATATTTCATTTTTCATTTCTCAATATTTTTTTCAAATTCCACTTTTAATAATAATAATAATATTTATAATTTTCTTCTTTGTTTCAGATGGGTGGTTGGGAGTGGGGGCTGCACTTCGGCGTTCTTCGAATGCAACCAAGTGAATTCTTCAGTACGTAAATATTTAATTAAATCCATTCAAAATAATTACTCAAAGATATAAGAAAAATATTATTTTCTTTTTTTTTAGTCAAGGGCATCATTATAAAAATTTAGAAATTATTTCTCATCATTCTTAATGCCGTGGTGGCATGAAAATTTCAAGTTAAAATAAATAGAAAAGCATAACAAGAAAAAAGTGACTTTGATTAATCAGATCTAAAACGTCAACTCAAATAAATAAATATATTTTTATTTTGATAAATAAAATAAAATATCAAATCTTAAGTAGGCCTATTAATTTTTTTTTTTAATCACGCTAATTTCTTGATATTAATTTCTATATTTATTTTTTTTTTTTAGGTGACACATCAAAAAGAATAAACAAACAAAATGAGAAAATATTCACTCAATTTTCACTATATCATGTCGCCTTATTATTCTCTCTAATAAAGTGAAATAATTAAGAAAAATGATATTCAAATATCAACATCAATGAACTTCTTTAGAAATAAAAATGAATATTTGAATTCTGTGAATACCTATTGCTTCGTTCTGGTAAACTTGATAGCAATATAAGAATTGGGCAAATTTATCATTGATCCTCAATATCTTAATGAATCTTTAAAAATCATCTTGCATCAATCAAACTCTACAATCAGCCATAAACATCATGATTTGCCCAAGAACTCTTTTGGAGGATAGAGAGGGCTGTAAGGGGAGATGTGGAGGCCCTTTAAAGAAAAATCAACTTGAGAAACAGGTACGTATGTTGATCTTGGCATCATTGTTACCTTTTGATAAGTGAGACAGATTCTTAAAGATATCCTTTTTGCAGATTTGACCACTGCAACTGGAATAAGCTGAATTGAAAAGGGAATCCGTCGAATGACCTTCAACTCCTCCTGAAGGTGAATATTTTAGGCTTCTACTTCATAATCACATAAACATACAAATTCATAAATTTAATATCTGTTTTTAATTTTTAATTTTTTTTTTTTTAGAATTTGAGAACTTCAGCAAAGGCAGCATCGGCAGCAAAGGTAATTTTTGCCTCGCTTGGGGAGAAGAGGGTGAGTTATACAAACAGGATTTTTTTAGCCTGCGGCTTCTTATCGTGAAACGAGAATATCTTTACAAAATAGTTTTTTCCCAAAGGATATCACAGGATGTCGAACGGCTAACTCGAAGATTGAGGTGAGTGTAATGTTTTGGGAAAAAACTATTTTGTAAATGTCTTCGCGGCAAGAATCCTCAGTGCAGAGAATATCTTTCATATTAAGTCTGTGTTAAAGATTCGTTGTTGTTGTTGTTGTGTTTATCTATAGGTGTCCACTAATCTTGAGCTAGTTCGCTTTGTTTAGTTCTCTTGATTTGTTTTTACTTTCTCTTACCTATGTATATATGTAATATATATAGAGAGAGAAAGTAATGGATTCATGTCAAAAATTCGATGTCGAGATTTTGATGGATCTTGACGTTTTGAGGTCCCCTGAATCCAAAAAAGTGGTTTTCGCGACATGGTCTGTCTGTCTGTCTGTGTGTGTGTGTGTGTGTGTCAAATTTTAAGCATGAAGGAATTGAGCTATGAGGCTGAAATTTTATATATAAGTTAAACACCCCCCGGGACCGGAAAAATAAGCTTTTAACAGATGTAAGAGTAAATCTCTATATATATAAATTCAAAAATGAGAGAGAATTCTCTAGATTGCCTCATATCTCAAACTTAGTATCGAAATTTCTTTCTGACTTTTGTTATCAGATCAGGATCTGAGGTCATTTAGACTCCGGTCTTATTTATTTCAATTGATTGGTAGAGAATTCAATTAAATAAATTTTTCGTCGCATGAGAAGGGATGCGAACCTATGAGCATTAGTACAAATATTTGTGTTTAAAGTGAAATAAAATTAGACAAATGAATGAGTGGATATTCAGTGATTAATATTAAATATAAATTTTATTATACCTATAACTTATAGATTTTTTTTTTTTTTTAGATTTTTCTTCTATTTTTTGAGTCGCCTTCGGATTCTTCTATTAAACAAACCTTAAAATGTCAAGCTTCTCTCATCGTTTCAACCTAAGATGCTACTTGGTGTAAGTCAAAATATTTTTTAACAATCCAAAATTTATTTAAAGTAATTGGGTAACAATTAATTTAAATAAATTTTGTCTCTTAATAAAGCTAGCTCACAGTTTGATTATGAAGCCCTTTATTTCTCTATTCAGAGGCAGGGGACCTTAGGTTGGGAAATAAATTTGGCTAATTCAGTGAATTGATAGAATCAATCAAATTTGTATGATACAAATAAAAACTCTAGCTTATGTATTTCAAATAATTTATTTATAACGTTTCGAATTTTAAGTCATCATCGGAAGTATAATCACAATTAAAGAAGAATTGAATACATACCATCTATTGCAATAGTATTGAAACTATAGCCCGGTAGTTAGGCAGCCCAATTGGCACTCGCACACTAAAGCTTTCTTATCTGATGGGAAATACCTTTTTCAAAGCAGACAAGATAGCTTTAGTGTGAGTGTGGAATTTCCAGGCTTTAGTCTCAAAACTATTGCAATAGATGATACATATCTAACCACTGTTTGAATGCAGAATTTCAATTTCATTTCTTCTTTAATAGTGATTTTACTTCCGATGATGACTTAAAAGTCGAAAAGAGCGTTAAGTTTATTAATAAATAATTTGAAACTTAACCTAGAGTTCTTATTTGTATCATTCAAATTTGATTGATATTATCACTTCACTGTGATAATGTTTCAACAAGAGCCCCCGGTAGAAATTTTAAATTTGACTAATTCACTTTATATTTTAAATTATAATTAATAGTATTTGATTTCTAATATTAATTATTATGCTTTTGAAGAATTTATTGTACATTCAAATGTGTCCAAATAAATTGGATTCGCGTTTGCCTCTCCCCCTATCCCCCTCCCCCCGTTGCGCCTTCACTCTAACTAAACCACATCGATTTTAAAATTTTAATCGTTCTTTAAATTTTACAGTCTCTAAAATTTTCATTTAATTAAAAATTGTTATAAAAATAATAATAAAGTAATAATATTTAAAAACAGGGAATTAATAAGAACTTATAACTTAAAAGGTTTACACCTTAGGAATTATAAAAACCAAGTAAAGCAGCTTAGGTTTATTAAATAAAAAAATAACCTTTTGTTAACCTTTAAAAAACAAGGGGTTTTTAGACTTGGAACCCAAACAAAATAATGAAAATTTTAATCGATTGAATACAATCTATATTCTTATATTGATCAATATACTGTAAATAAAAAAGACAAAGTCCGTATGTCTGTCTCTTTGTAATGAATAGACTCCAAAAAACTAAAGGACTTTTTTACTTTCTCTTACCTATGTATATATGTAATATACCGGTATATATAGAGAGAAAGTATTGGTTTCATGTCAAAAAATTCGATGTCGAGATTTTGATGGATCTTCACGTTTTGAGGTCCCCTGAATCCAAAAAAGTGGTTTTCGCGACATGGTCTGTCTGTGGGTGGGTGGGTGGGTGGGTGGGTGTGTGTTCAATTTTAAGGATGAAGGAATTGAGCTATGAGGCTGAAATTTTATATTTAAGTTAAACACCCCCCCGGGACCGGAAAAATAAGCTTTTAATCAAAATCGGCCAAAGATTACTAGTACTTTACTGATGCACTTTTTCAGTTTTTTTCGATTTTCTCAAAATTTGCTCCAACGATTTTTTTTAAAATTCAAAAATCAATTATTTTTCAGATGCTCTTTCAAATGTCTATTCTCATTTTGCAATTGAAATCTTCTGAAGACCACTTTACTCTTGTATTTCATAGGGAAGATAGGAGAAATGGTTGCCATAGTAACAAAATATAAATATTTTCCCATACTTATAAATTTTACATCTGAATTCATATGTTCCGTACTGTCGGGAACTAAATATATGTAGACACAAAAAATCTGGTGTGACAAGCACAGAACACAACTTTCGATTACCGAAGGTAAGAGAAAGTTGTGTGCTGTGCGCCAGTCCCACCAGATTTTTTTTTAATAGGTAGATAATTTTTCGTGGGGGTGTTATATTTCTTAATGAATCACTGTCTTTCTTTATATTTTTGTTTGATAGTTGCCAAGTTGAGCTTCCTTATATTGCATTCCTCGGGGCCGCAGTAATCTTATAGCCATGAATTAAATTTGGAGGGATGAAAAAGAATATTTTGGCCTTAACATTTCTTCAGAAGGTATAGAGAGGTGAAAAGTTCAAAAATATGAACATTTGGTTCCAAGGGGAGATGTGGGGGGAGGATTTTGCCCCTTATATTGCAAAAAAAACATTAAAAATGATCGATTTTTTTCTGTTTTTTCACAGTTTTTTCACTGCTTTTCTACATATTCCAGCTAACAGACCTCACCCTTCCTTAAACATCCCTAACAAAAAAAAAAAAATATATAGGATAAGCGGGAAAGCGTGAGCTATTCCGAAGCCCTCGCAAGGAGATGGAAGCTTCACAGCTCCACGTTACACAGTCGGTCGAATTCGCAAATATGCGGTTATAATTATCTTTTTTTGGGCTGATATTTACAAATTTAAAATTATATACACATCCTTTTATGTTCTTCAATATTTTCGAATTTGACCAACTGTGCGGTGTGGAGCTGTGAATCTTACATCTTCTTGCGAGGACTTAGGAATCACTCACACCTGACTCCCTGTATCCTATATGTATGTATATATAAATATTTTTTTTTTTTTTTTTGAGGGATGTTTAGGGAAGAATGAGGGAGGTCTGTTAGCTGGAATATCTAGAAAAGCAGTGAAAAAACTGCGAAAAAAAAACAGAAAAAAATCGATAAATTTTAAAGATTTTTTTTTTGCAATTTGAGGGACAAAATCCTCCCCCGCATTCCCCAAATGATCATGTTTTTGAACTTTTCACCTCTCTATACCTTCTGAAGAAATGTTAAGGCCAAAATATTCTTTTTCATCCCTCCAAATTTAATTCATGGCCCCAAGATTAACAAAAAGGGATGGAAATAAGTAAGGGGATGCCCCCGAAAACAGTACGTGGTCATATTTGGATTCAGGTCATTTTACTTAATAATCTGAAGGAATTATCTCGGGGCTCGAAAAAAAATTTCATTTTGCCGAATAGTGTTATTTTCAATTTATTTCAAATTGTAATTTTTCTTCTAAATGGTATAATTTTTTTTCAAAATATATAAAAAATTAAAAAAGAATATGGTTCATAATATATGTATTTTGTTTGTTACTATTGTGATAAAATATTTAACCAAAGAATTTTGTGTGCAATTTTTATAGTATATTACTCTTGTCAAATTATGTTAAATATCTTGTTTCCAGCTGGCCTGATGATGTCAATAAGGACGAAATCGATAGCCTAGAGATTTAACTAATAAAAAAATTATAACAACATCTGCCGTTTTATTCTTCACCTACATGGTATAATTTTTTTTTTAGCAAATTTTATTGTTGTTCCCTTTACACTTGACAAGTCCAAATGCATTAGACACTTATAGATGGATTCAATCTTAAGTATTCTTCCGTCCTTTAGATCATCACAATTATTCATTTCAATAAATAAACAAAAATTTAAATAATTCTAACAAGTATAATTTTTCTTCACACCTCCCCTAATTAATTAAATTTTTGGTCATTATCTGCAAGACTTCAGCATTTTGGTTCATTAATAACTCGCGAACCCCTTTGCTTTCCATTCAACTAGTTGAAGCCTTAATTATCTATTAAATTTTTAATGGCTGCTATCAGCCCTATTATAATCACGTTCTCTCATTAAAGGATCCGTCCTGCCTCTGACTTTTGGAATTCCCTTTTGAAAATATATTTATATTTAAAAAAAAATTAATGACCTTGTTTATTTGAGACTCACAACTTATATAAAGAGTTTAAATTTTGAAATTAATCAAAACAAGTCCCGAACCCCTGCACAGAGCTAGAGGTAAAAGTCTCGCATTTTGTTCTAAAATTCAGTTTCGCTTCCTCTTTTGAGTGACAAAAGCATTAGGTATAGAGCCATTTGTCCCAATTATTTTTTTTTTTTTTTTTTTTTTTTAAGGTCCTTCTCGGCATCTAAGGCCATTTAGACCCCATCCCTATTTATTTCAAATGATTTGTAGTCAAATCAAATGAAATAAATTTTTCTCGCTTGGGATGGGAAGCGAACCCCGGGACTCCGGTGCGAGAGGCTAATGTCTTCCCACTGAGCCACGGCTCCCGGGCATTTGTCCCAATTATGCCAAATATTTATAAAATATTTACTAAATTTTCTATTATTAAATGTGTGAATATAAACCTATAAGTTGAAGATTTTTCCTAATTCTCTTTCTTTTTTTTTCTTTCTAGTTTTATCTGCTATGAATGCTTGCGCTTGTCTACTCAAAAAAAGCATCACCATTAGAATTTGCAGAGAGGGCTTGACATGGACTACAAACAGGGTCTCCAGTGCAATTGTGTTCAGAGTTCAACGTTCAGTACTCAGTGTTCAATCTTCAACGTTCAGTGATCAGTGTTCATAGTTCATTGTTCATAATTCAGTGTTCAGTGTTCAACGTTAAACTAGTGCATTCAAGTGGCATCAACAGGATCAGCTCTACGAGTGCAGGGAGCTTCGAGTGACCGTCAACCCCTCAGGAGGTAAATATTTTATACTCTAGACACACACACATTAATCCTAAAATATACAAATGATCTGATTGTAATTTTTTTTTCTTTTTTGTTACAGATCTCTGAGGGTCAACAGAACAAAGGTAGATTATGCATGGTGCAAGAATATTAAAGGGGCTAGATTAGATTAGCTTTTTAGGATGTTCTCTTTTTCAGCTGACCAAATAGGATTAGCATTTTTTAAATATTAATATTTAAAAGTAAATTTTAAAATAAAATATTTTCATTTTAATTAATTTGCATTTAAAAATTTTAAATTTTAATTCAATTCAATTTGCTTTTTTTGCATTTGAAGAATTTCTATCCATAAATTTAATTGTTGTTACGAAATTTAAATTTAATTTCACTTTTTTTCAAAAAGTTTTTTCAAAATTTAAATAAAAATTAGATCATAATTCCCTCCTATACATGCATCTACTGAAAGAGCCTCTCCCGGGATTTCATCTTCATCTTGGTACCCAGGGCTTAAGGTGTGATTACTAAACGAATACAAATTTAATTGTATTCACTTTTCGATTGATTTAATTTAGAAAATTCATTTTCATACCTTAAATGTAGTTTAAAGATTTAAATATAGAGGGGTGGAGGGTGCACCATGCCAACGAGAGGGATTTTATTTTTGAACCTGTAGCTACCCCTCGTGATTCTAATAGTCGAGAAATCAACGAGAATACTTTCATTTTAGGTCTCTTTTGGATAATCGTTGTTTTTGTTATTAGCTTCAGGTGTCTAATCTTTTAGCTAGATCGTATGTTTGGTTAAGATCCCTTGATTTGTTTCTTTAATTTAGGATCCAAACAGAGAGCTAAAATGAAAGATATTCTCGTTTATTCTTTCCTTGAACGATTCATAAGGAGATGCGTCCATATCTAATTGAAAGATCAAAGCCCAGGTTCTTAAGTGTTCTTGTGTTTGTGTTTTGCAAAAAGACGTCTTTTGTTGACGCATTGAGGTCTGATATGTTTTTGTATCTTTTGAGGTGACTCTATGAGTTTAAATGAGTCAGGGAAGGGTTGCCGTTTCTCCAGGAATAGCCTGGAGGGTCAAAATTGCAATCCTTCAGGCTAGGAACCCGAGGGGTCCACCGATCTAATGGTGGGCACGGGGTTACAAATACCTCTCTTGTATTCGTATTTTGTGTTAGACTAGGTAGGATCTCTTCCCCCGCACTCGTTTGCTCGTAATTCAAAGAATTAAGTTCATTCTCAATGATATGATTTCTTCAGACTCCCGATTATATAGGCTATATATAATTTGTATTCGGCAAGCAAGGGATAATTAATTATTTAAAACCTTCTTGCTGTTCTTATTTTATTTTCATTTACTAGCATACACTTTTTGTTGTAGTAAATGAAAATAAGTTTTTTTGGTGTTTATTTTTTATTTAGTGTTATGTGAGTGTGAAAAAGTGAGTGAAGAGAGAAAATTTTCAATATTTTTGGAGAAATAAAGGTAAACGTAAATATTATAATTTAGAACACTAATTCAAAATTCTTATAATTAAGACTAATTCAAATTTTTTTTTAGATCAGGAATTAAAACATGTTTAATAATACAATTAATTTAAAAATTTTTCATAAATAATGATTGTCAGAAAACTAAAAGGAAGATGAGAGATCTGCTTAATTCCGTACAGCTTCAACAAAGTGATTTTTGAAGACCTTGGAGCCTGCTATTCAGTATTGAAAATAATGACACCTCCCTCACCTATTGTTGTAATGAAATAATAATATTGATATAATCTTTTTAGAAGCAAAATTAGAGGAGCAAATGCTGAAAGGTAATAAATATATTAATATATCTGTCGATTGAAATTTAATTAATTAAATTGTTATTTTTTCAGATGGATTATATTCTGAATAATGAAATACTATCCATGAAATACCAGTAAATAGTGGAAAATTGACGACAATTTCATAAACATGATCCTTAGTGAACTGCTAAAAAAATATTTTAACTACTCAAAATATTTTATATATAAAATATTTTAACTTCTCAAAATATTTTATATATAAAATTTATTTAAACCGTCCCTGGACTAATAAATCTCTTTAAATACAGTAATTTCAATAATTATAAAGCAATAGCCATAATGAATAAAATATTTGTGAATAGGAAATGTATTCATGATTAAAACCAAATTCAGAAATAAGAGATTCAGGTTAAAAAAGAAATCTCAAAAATATTTATTTCGCAATTCAACATGCGATAAGTAATGATGATAAACGCTTTTAATTCTCATGTTAAGACATTTGGTATGTAACAGGGCCGGAACTACGAGATTTTTTAGGGGGGGCAAAATTTAATTTGCCGCCCCCCTCCTTAAAATTTTCTATAGAAAATTCATATCATTTTACCTTTTTTTAGTAAATCTTTCTTTAATTGCCGCCCCCCTGATATCTGCCGCCCGGGGCACACGCACCCACTGCCCCCCTCTAGATCCGGCCCTGGTATGTAATCACTAGTAACAACTAAAATTTTTTTTGTTTAAATGAAATGAAAGAGAGGAATAACCGGATCTTGAACCACGTCCATTCATTTGGCTGTTACTTCCCAAAGTGTTCATAAGAAATGCCAAATTAACGAAAATTAAAAGCGAAGATTATAAAATAAACAAGATATTATCCCATACATGGATTATTAAAAACAAATTAAATCACTTTGAATGTCATGCTCAAGATTCTACAATTTGTGGGTGCCTAGATGGAAACTCCGAGCTACCCAAATCTAGAGCTGGGACTTCTCTACATGCCACTCTTCTCCTAGCCTTGACTCTTCTCCATCTATTTCAAAGCAGTTGGACGGGCCGGCCTCTTCCAGATCGCATAAATTTAAAACTACTAAAACGTGCCGACCTCACACTAGGGAATTAAAAGACATGGAGAGAAGAATTCATTTGAAAGTTTTTCTACACTTAAAACAAAAAAGAATGGAATTCCTAAAGTGCTATATTTATAAATCTGGGAGGATTGGATGGGCTAAAAGGGGAGATATGGAGGCCCATCAATATTTTTTTTGATTGCCCTTTTCGCAGAGGCCATTAGGGTTTTAATTTATACTTATTTTATTTTTAAATTAATAATACCGATGGCTTTTGGGGTGACCAACCCGAGGAATTGGGATCACTTGGCCGCATCGATTGTGGTGACTGCGTTGCCAGGCCCCCCGATTATTACTTTGGTTCCTATTTATTTACATTAAATAAATGTTTTATCAGGTGCATTCTTTTAGAAATGCACTAGAATAAAATATTAAATTTGAACAATGAGTCATTTCTTGTTGGATAAAAGAATAAAGCTAATTATAATATGATTTTAATATACATTTTTAAATTCGGAATAAACGTGTCTAAGGGAATAGTTATTTGAATTTCCTTATCTGATTATAATAATTTCTAGATTGTATCTCTAATAAATTTAGAGAATCATCTAGTTTAATTTGTTAAATCACTATTCCCCCCTTTGCGTGTTGCCAAATGCGGTTTTTACATAATTATTCTGTTCAAAAAATAAACTAAATATAGCTTAATATATAAAATTTCCTGTAATTTTCAAATCTCTCTAGGAAAGTAGTGCTTAAAACAAAAAAAATCATAAATAATTTCCAAAATATTCATTTTAGTTGACTATTTATTTACAGAGGCCGGACACATTATAAAAGGCTTATTTTTTTCTTTTTTATAGGCTATACCATACCCCTCAAGTCTATATAAAAATTTAAAA
>JAKCPI010031103.1:0-16303 GCA_023213315.1 Euborellia annulipes
GATGATTGAAAAATTTACATACTTTTCAGAAATGTTACAATTTTCAAGTTTGCTGATACGATTACAAGAGAACTATAAGAGTTACTGACCCCCGTATTGCGCTTAAATGAAAAATAATTAAATGTGCTAAAACTAAATTTATTACAAGCATGAGCGGTTAAGCCGATATTCGGCTTTAAACATAGGCAAAACTGAAAATTGTAACATTTCTGAAAAGCATCTAACATCATATCTCAAAAACTGAAGCTGGGAGCTAGGAACTGAGGTTTGGTTCAATTTTTTCAAATTTAATATACTTTCAAAATGGTATAACTAACTAATGTCAAAACGCCGATAGCTTTTTTAATTGAACTGGAAAAAGTGATAAAATTCGAAATTTTTGCAGTTTTTTATGTATTACGCAGGTAGCACAACTTTTTTTTTTGCTTGCAAAACGTGGTTTCACGCTCTCCTAAGGGATCCAAATAACATACCAAAAATTCAGCGTTACATCGAGTTTTGCGAAATTAATGTCGAATTTGACTGGCCTAATATCTAAATCAAAATTTTTATCTATTTATATCAGAAGAATTAATTATTATTTTTAAAATAAAACAATATTTTCAAAAACTTTTGATTTCCGAAGGTAAGAGAAAGTTGGGTGCTATGTGACCAATCAGACCAGATTTTTACTTTCTCTTACCTATGTATATATGTAATATATATATATAGAGAGAAAGTATTGGATTCATGTCAAAAATTCGATGTCGAGATTTTGATGGATCTTCACGTTTTGAGGTCCCCTGAATCCAAAAAGTGGTTTTCGCGACATGGTCTGTCTGTTGTGTGTGTGTGTGTGTGTGTGTGTGTGTGTGTGTGTGTCTGTGAACAAAATATCTCAATAACGGAAAGAGCTAGGAGGCTGAAATTTTATATTTAAGTTAGGCACCCCTATGGGACGTGACACGAAGCTTTTGAACAAAATCGACCAAAGAGTACTAGTACTTTACTGATGCACTTTTTCAGTTTTTTTCGATTTTCTCAAAATTCGCTCCAACGATTTTTTTTAAAATTCAAAAATCAATTATTTTTTAGATGCTCTTTAAAATTTATATTCTCATTTTGTGATTGATATCTTCTGAAGACCACTTTACTCTTGTACTCCATAGAAAAGATAGGAGAAATGGTTGCCATGGTAACAAAATATAAGTATTTTCCATACTTATAAATTTTATGTCTTGAAAATCGAATGTACCCTACTGTCGGAAACTAAATACATGTCGACACAAAAAATCTGGTGAGACAAGCACAGTACACAACTTTCGATTACCGAAGGTAAGAGAAAGTTGTGTGCTGTGCGCCAGTCACACCAGATTTTTTGTTTTTTAGTTAGGTAAACTTTTCAATACCCTTTTAATAGATATTTATTTTGGTATATGACAAATTAAAATATATTGTATAATAGTTATTACTACCATTAATTAATACACAATATAGTAAGCTTATATATACAACTGCTACCAGCGGGTTGGACCTGCCTGGTTTATTTATTTAAATAGAATAAAAGTGTGTGTGTGTGTGTGTGTGTGTGTGTGGGAGAAGAGAGGGGGTCATGCAGTTACAAGACTCGATAGATGTTGGCATAAAAGAGAACTTTTTTTTTTACTTGGAGCAAATCAAAGTCATTTTGAAAAGCCATATAATGTTTTTTATTGTATTTCTGGATGAGATTTGGCTACCTAGACATTTCTTTCAACTGTAATTCAACCTGGCATATCCCATATTTCTTTAAAAGCCCCGTTCCCCTTCCACTCATCCAACCACACACCCTTCTATGTGATTTGCCTACAAAAGGGAAGAAGAGGTTGGTGGGTTAAAGTTCCGGTCCGGTGAATTTAAGTGGTCAATTTCTTTTTTCCGGAGTCATGCTACGATAGACACATCCTATAGATTTATAGTTTGAAAATAATTGGCTATTGTCTTTTGAATTGTTGATCTAATTTTAAACTGCGAAATCATAATTTATTTATTTTTTTTTTTAGAGGCAAAAATAATTTTAGCTTAAAAAGCTTTTTTGAAGTTATTTTAGGATAATATAGGGGAAGTAAAAATAGCTCTAAACTGGGTGAATAAATAATAAGATAAGGTTAAGGGAAGACTTGATTTCATTTGAAAATATTAATCAGGATTTAACAGATAATAAAAAAAAGATTTTTTTGTTTTTACTTTCTCTTACCTCTATATATGTTAATATATATAGAGAGAGAAAGTATTGTGATCATGTCAAAAATTCGATGTCGAGATTTTGATGGATATACATGTTTTGAGGTCCCCTGAGTCCAAAAAAGTGGGTCCCGCAAATTGGTCTTGTGTGTGTGTGTGTGTATGTGTGTCTGTGTGTGTGTCTGTGTGTGTGTCTGTGTGTGTGGACAGATTTTTAGCATGAAGGAGTTGAGCTAGCGGATTGAAATTTTATATTTAACTTAGGTACCTTTGAAGAATCTCAAAATAAGCTTTTGAACAAAATCGGCCAAAAAGTACTAGTACTTTACTGATGTACTTTTTCAGTTTTTTTCGATTTTCTCAAAATTCCCTCCAAGGATTTTTTTTAAAATTCATAAATGAACTATTTTTTAGATGCTCTTTAAAATGTATATTCTCATTTTGCCGTTGAAATCTTCTGAAGACCACTTTACTCTTGTTCTTCATAGCAAAGATAGAACTGGTTGCCATGGTAACGGAATTTAAATCTTTTTCTTTTTATTAGATTAAAAATCAATTATTATTTAAATTCCCATTTTTTTAAATTTATTTGTGTCTTTAATTGTTTCAAAGAAAACATATATGTCTCTCTCTCACTTGCAAACATTATCGTCTCTCTCTACTCTTTTTAAATTCCCTTTCCACCTTATCTTCGCATAGGAACAATGTTAATTTCCTATAGGGATTTGTATGTTAATTTCGATTCAAAAGGGGGTCCCCTTTAGAACTTTTTAGGCATTTAAAATTTTTTTTTCCAATTCTTATGAAATTTTGTATTTATTTACGATTCTATATTGTGTATAAAATGTCCAAATATGAGATTAAAATTTTGAAAAATAACCATAGTTTATTTGAAGCAGTCAACATTTAAAATCCAAGTTTGAAACTAAGGTGCTATCGGAAACTAAATATATTCGACACAAAAAATCTGGTGTGACCAGCACAGGCAACTTTCTCTTACCGAAGGGTAAGAGAAAGTTGTGTGCTGTGCGCCAGTCACACCAGATTTTTAACATAACAATCAAGTCAAGTGTTGGCATCCCGTCCCAAGCAAAGAATTTATTTCAATTAATTGGATACCAATCAATTGGAAGGTCTAAATGGTCTCAGATGCCGAAAAAAGAACTTAAATAAATTAATAAATCTGGGGTGACTGGAGCACAGCACACAATTTTCTCTTACCTTTGGTAATCGAAAGTTGTGTTCTGTGCTTGTCACACCAGATTTTTTGAGTCGACATATATTTAGTTCCTGACAGTACGGAACATTTGAATTCAGATGTACAATTTATAAGTTTGGCAAAATATTTATATTTTGTTACCATGGCAACCATTTCTCCTAGGGAATCTTTTCTATGGAGAACAAGAGTAAAGTGGTCTTCAGAAGATTTCAATCACAAAATAAGAATATACATTTTAAAGAGAATCTAAAAAATAATTGGTTTTTGAATTTAAAAAAAAATCGTTGGAGCAAATTTAGAGAAAATCCTAAAAAACTGAAAAATTACATCAGTAAAGTACTAGTACTCTTTGGTCGATTTTGATTAAAAGCTTCGGGTCACGTCCCAGGGGTGCCTAACTTAAATATAAAATTTCAACCTCCTAGCTCTTTTCGTTCTTGAGATATTTTGTTAACAGACACATACACACACAGACCATGTCGCGAAAACCACTTTTTTGGATTCAGGGGACCTCAAAACGTGTATATCCATCAAAATCTCGACATCGAATTTTTGACATGAATCCAATACTTTCTCTCTCTTTATACAGTATATTAACATATATATAGAGGTAAGAGAAAGTAAAAAGATTTTTGTTTTTTACTTTCTCTTACCTCTATATATATGTTAATATATAGAGAGAGAAAGTATTGGATTCATGTCAAAAATTCGATGTCGAGATTTTGATGGATCTTTACGTTTTGAGGTCCCCTGAATCCAAAAAAGTGGTTTTCGCGACATGGTCTGCTGTGTGTGTGTGTGTCTGTGTGTGTGTCTGTGTGTCTGTGAACAAAATATCTCAAGAACGAAAAGAGCTAGGAGGTTGAAATTTTATATTTAAGTTAAGCACCCCCATGGGACGTGACACGAAGTTTTTGAACAAAATCGACCAAAGAGTACTAGTACTTTACTGATGCACTTTTTCAGTTTTTTTCGATTTTCTCAAAATTCGCTCCAACGATTTTTTTTAAATTCAAAAATCAATTATTTTTTAGATTCTCAATAAAATGTATATTCTCATTTTGTGATTGAAATCTTCTGAAGACCACTTTACTCTTGTACTCCATAGAAAAGATAGGAGAAATGGTTGCCATGGTAACAAAATATAAATATTTTGCCATACTTATAAATTTTACATCTTGAAAATGGAATGTACCGTACTGTCGGAAACTAAATACATGTCGACACAAAAAATCTGGTGTGACAAGCACAGTACACAACTTTCGATTACCGAAGGTAAGAGAAAGTTGTGTGCTGTGCGCCAGTCACACCAGATTTTTAACACAACAATCATGTCAAGTGTTGGCATCTCGTCCCAAGCGAAGAGTTTATTTCAATTAATTGGATACCAATCAATTGTGAGGTATGTCTTTGTGGCTGGAAGTATTATTGAGGAGTCAAAAAAATCCAAGACATAGGCAGCCAAAATTATTTCTTTTATTATTGCCGTTCCAGGCTGACGTTTCGGCCACTGGTCTAGGCCATCTTCAGAGCCGGAGGCGAGAATAAATGAAAATTACAATTTCAGCGACACACATTCGCATGAACGGAGCGCTCATATGACTATCGATGTCCTATGAGCGCTCCGTTCATGCGAATGTGTGTCGCTGGGGGGGAAATTGTAATTTTCATTTATTCTCGCCTCTGGCTCTGAAGATGGCCTAGACCAGTGGCCGAAACGTCAGCCTGGAACGGCAATAATAAAAGAAATAATTTTGGCTGCCTATGTCTTGGATTTTTTTTGACTCATCAATATCAATCAATTGGAATAAATAGGAACGAGGTCTAAATGGCCTCAGATGCCGAAAAAAAGACCGTAAATAAATTAAAAAACAAACAATCCATGGGGAGTCCATGTTAAGTATTGACAAATTCAAATGAAATAAACGAGTCGACTTGGTCCTAATGAAGGAAGTGATGGGCTTTCCGAAACATTGCCGACAAAAGCCCCACTTCCTTATTTATACATATCAACAATCCTTAAAGGAAACTAATTAAATAAATAATAAAATTAGATCTCTATGTATCAATATATTCGTTTTGAAATGATTGAACACTTATCAATATTTTAAAAATAAATAAATATTTTTTTAATGCAAGTTTAAGACAACATATCCGACGGCTAAGCATATTGGTTGCCTAAGCTCAAGGCTTCTCTCTCTCAAGCACTGAGGCTGTATATAAGCATTCGGCACTTTTTTTCATTAAAGTGTGTATGAAGAGATTCATATTTATAATTTTGTTTTGATATGGGTGACGTTAAGCTAGTTAGAATGCCTCCCTTTTTCATATACTGAGATCTTTCAAGCCCTGAAGGTTGAATGACAGAGATGTGAGTCAAGTGAATTTAATCGAGAACAAAAAAGCTTTATTTGTCAAAATTGTGTTTGTGCACGGAAACACTCCCGTGCGAGGTCGAAACAAGAAATAATAAATCTAATTCGGCTAAAGAATTTATATTGATCTTCAATATGCATTTCACACTATTACACTTATTCAAGAAATTATAAGAGAAGATGCCCGGAAGACTGGGCAAGAGTGTAGTAAACTCGCAATCGCTATTCCCACATTTATTACTAAATATAAATGCTTGTGTTGATAGTAAATAAATAAATTTGTATATGATAGAAATTGATGACTGGTGATACGAACCAGGTGTTTTTAGATTGTAATAGTTCAAATGTATTCTATAGTCAGCAAATGATCTTATAAAATGATTTCAACTTTCATAATTGATCTATTAGACCGGCGGTTCCCAACCCGTTTTAAGGGTCGGTCAAAATTTTTAAAAATTTCCAAATTCGTCAAAAATTGATTTTTTTTTATTCGTTACGGTAGAATTTTATAGAATAAAAGAAAATAGGTTTCTCAAATTTTCCTCTTAAAATATTAATTTTTAAAGGTCGCTCAAATTTTTGTTTAATTTGTCAGTGCATTGCTCTCGATGTTTTCGAGCGACCTTTAAATATTTATATTAAACAGGGGCGTATATAAGGGGGGGGGGCGAGAGGGCCCGCCCCCCCCCCCCCCCGAAATTTCCAAAATGCATACAGCCCTATAGGGATATAGAGACAATAATGGGTCTCCCCCCCCCCCCCCGAAATGTTTGCTCGGCCCCGCAGCACGAAAATCCCAGGTTCCGTAAAAGAGCGAAATGTCCCGCGAGCGGCACATGAAAAAATTTAGCCTCTCTAAAAAAAAGGTAAAATATTTCGACTGTCAGAAAAAATTTTTGGTTCAGCGAACGGCACATGAAAAAATTTTTGGTTCCGCGGGTGGGGAAAATTTAGCCTCTCATAAAAAAAAAAAGGTAAAATATTTTTACGGACGGGAAAAATTTTTGGTTCCGCGAAAGGTACATAAAAAAATTTTGGTTCCGCGTGTGGGAAAAATTTAGCCTCTCTAAAAAAAAAGGTAAAATATTTCGACTGTCGGAAAAAACTTTTGGTTCCGCGAACGGCACATGAAAAAAATTTTGGTTCCGCGAAAAACAAAATTTTTCGCAGAAAAATTTTTGAGAACAGCCGCCCCCCCGAAAAAAATTTCTATATACGCCCCTGATATTAAAGATTGAATACATTTTTTTTCTTTTAATTAGTAAGATAATCGACAAAAATACACCACGAGATGAACAAAAAAATCAAACAGAATACTGAAAATATATCATTACTATATAATTTTTAATAACTTGCTATTTTGTAAATTAAGGTACAGGTACGATCAGGGGCGCCGGAACGAATTTGAATCAGGGGGGGGGGGGCAAAAAAAAGAGAGAAAAAAAAATTAAAAAAAAGAAACAATCGATTTTTGACGAATTTGGATATTTTGAGCGTCCCTTAAAAAATATTTTTTCACATCGCATCTTTGGAGAGGTCACTTAAAACATGATAAACTAACATACAATATTTTCATACAAGACTCGGAAAAAAAGTAAAATTAGTCTGTTTTTTTTTGCGCCACCCTAATATACACTGGGCCTCAGTGTTTTTTTACGGAAAAAGTGGACCGCGCATCAAAAAAGGTTGGGAACCGCTGTATTAGACTATAACTTGAAGAGCAGAAATATAGTCCCTATGGCGTTGATGAAAGATAAGTAAATTAACTTGATGGGTTGCATTTGCTAGTCAACCCTCTAGCATAGTGCAAATCTAGTGAAGAAATATTAATCCTTAAATATTTTGAAAAGAATAAATGAAATTTTTAGTTGTTGGAAGATTAGCAAGCCAATACAAATAACAACCACACTAATGGATTTTGCGATTAATTGACAGGACTACGTATTTAACATTTTAACATAGCTAATCAATCTAAAAAATCTGGTGTGACTGCGCACAGCACACAACTTCTCTTACCTTCGGTAATCGAAAGTTGTGTACTGTGCTTGTCACACCAGATTTTTCGTGTCGAAATATATTTAGTTCCCGACAGTACGGTACATTTGAATTCAGATGTAAAATTTATAAGTATGGGAAAATATTTATATTTTGTTACCATGGCAACCATTTTTCCTATCTTTCCTATGAAACACAAGAGTAAAGTGGTCTTCAGAAGATTTCAATCGCAAAATGAGAATATACATTTTAAAGAGCATCTAAAAAATAATTGATTTTTGAATTTAAAAAAAATCGTTGGAGCAAATTTTGAGAAAATCGAAAAAAACTGAAAAAGTACATCAGTAAAGTACTAGTACTCTTTGGCCGATTTTGATTAAAAGCTTATTTTTCCGGTCCCGGGGGTGTTTAACTTAAATATAAAATTTCAACCTCGTAGCTCAATTCCTTCATCCTTAAAATTGAACACACACCCACCCACCACACACCACACACCCACACACCCACCCACAGACAGACCATGTCGCGAAAACCACTTTTTTGGATTCAGGGGACCTCAAAACGTGAAGATCCATCAAAATCTCGACATCGAATTTTTGACATGAATCCAATACTTTCTCTCTATATATATATTACATATATACATAGGTAAGAGAAAGTAAAAATCTAGGGAGTTGAGTTGAGTTGACTTGCCTATCTTCCAGGAACCGAACAAAGGGTTTAATTAACCAAATGGGGATGGCCTAAACTTCCAATTTATGAACTTTAAAAGCTAGTGTAAGCAGGGGCGCCGGAACGAATTTGAATCAGGGGGGGGCAAAAATTTTTTTTTTAGAAAATTAAAATAATTTAATATGTTTAAATAGTATAAAACAAAAACAAATCTACTATAAAACTTTAAAAATTTTAAATAAAATCACAATTTTAATAAAATTAAAATTTTAAAAAATTTGGTAGTGATTTTATCAAAAATTTTGGAAAAAATTTGGAAAAAAATGAATTTCTTACACTTTTAATTTTTTTTTAAGTTAGAAAATTTTATTTTTCAAAAGTAAAAATATATCATTTTTAAAAATAAATGAAATAAAAAAGAAATTTTGCCCCCCTCTGTCCCCCCCTGCAGGATGCCAGGGGGGGGCAATGTACCCTTGCCCCCCCCCCCCAGTTCCGGCGCCTATGAGTGTAAGCCTGCCTATACAAAAAAGGGCCATTTTTTTCGGAATTCGGTCTTATAGAATTTTGTCTATAATACTACTACTATTATTGCTTATAATAATAATAATTATAATAATAAAGGTAGACAATGGGTTTGGCCTAGATCTGCACTAATGGTTGGCGGGCTAGCTGGTCCCCCTTGAAAAAGCAACCCATAGGGGAGGGCATAGGAGTTGGCCTGCGACACAATCGCCCTGGAACCTCGATCAATTTATACCTTTATGGCCCAAGCCTAGAGTTATGACTTTCCGATAATCAACCACCCCATATGTATATAAATAGTATTCTAGGCAACCCCTCAATTGAAATATAAAATTCACTTAAAGAGCCTATTAGAGAAGAAAATGACTCAAGAAATTATTTGACATTTTTGATTTATTTAATTTTTTTTTCTAATATGAGCTTTATTCGACTTGTGTTACTATGTTAAACATCATAGATGCATTTAAGTGAAAGTTGAGACCAATGATCATTTCATCGACTTTATGTGTAAAAAAAAAGGAACCTAAATCATCACAGTGATCTTAGAAGAAACACTAACAACATTTGAATTTGCAGACTCCATGAATTCCATTTATAAACAACAAAAGAGAAGAAAGGAATTTATCTTTTTACTGTCCTCACGAAGACCAGAATAAGGGGGACATAGAATTTTTTATTTATTCATATTCAATGACGATTCGGCCCAGAGTTTGGACCATCCCAAGAAAGTCATAAGGGAGTTATGAAGGATTTTGAACATAATGAGTTTAATCTTGGGTCCTGGGTGGTGGGTTTTAGTGTATACATTTGTTAACTTATATAAGATAATGGTCTCATCATGTGCAAAATATTCTTTACTTTAGGATATGACTAAATATTAATATATAAAAGGAGAGAATTATAAGAAAGCCCTCGGGGCTTGGCGTAGAGGTTAGCGTGCTAACCTCGTATACCAAACGTCGCGGGTTCGGACCCCAGGCAGTCCGATGATTTTATTTAAGCCACTTGGATACCAAATGGCTTAAATAAGAATGCCTGGACCCAAAATAAATATATATTATATAAATACGAGTATCGTTTAAAGTCTTAAATGGCCAAAGTTGCCGAAAAGACTGTGTGTATGTGTGTGTGAATGTGAGTGTGAATGAGAAAAAAGTGTGTGTTAAAAAAAAAAAAAAAAATTATAAGAAAGGTAGAGTATTCCACAAAACAATTGCAAATCTTCAAACGAAAGCAAACATATATTATTTAAGAAACTTGGCTTCTGAATAACCCTATTAAAATAATTTGGGTATCGAACGAAGCCTTATTCAATTTTTCAAAAACAAAAAAAAAAAAACCTAGCTGCCCTCCTTTGAACCATTTTTAAATTTTTATATAGACTTGAGGGGTATGGTATAGCCTATAAAAAAGAAAAAAATAAGCCTTTTATAATGTGTCCGGCCTCTGTAAATAAATAGTCAACTAAAATGAATATTTTGGAAATTATTTATGATTTTTTTTGTTTTAAGCACTACTTTCCTAGAGAGATTTGAAAATTACAGGAAATTTTATATATTAAGCTATATTTAGTTTATTTTTTTGAACAGAATAATTATGTAAAAACCGCATTTGGCAACACGCAAAGGGGGAATAGTGATTTAACAAATTAAACTAGATGATTCTCTAAATTTATTAGAGATACAATCTAGAAATTATTATAATCAGATAAGGAAATTCAAATAACTATTCCCTTAGACACGTTTATTCCGAATTTAAAAATGTATATTAAAATCATATTATAATTAGCTTTATTCTTTTATCCAACAAGAAATGACTCATTGTTCAAATTTAATATTTTATTCTAGTGCATTTCTAAAAGAATGCACCTGATAAAACATTTATTTAATGTAAATAAATAGCAACCAAAGTAATAATCGGAGGGCCTGGCAAAGCAGTCACCACAATCGATGCGGCCAAGTGATCCCAATTCCTCGGGTTGGTCACCCCAAAAGCCATCGGTATTATTAATTTAAAAATAAAATAAGTATAAATTAAAACCCTAATGGCCTCTGCGAAAAGGGCAATCAAAAAAAATATTGATGGGCCTCCATATCTCCCCTTTTAGCCCATCCAATCCTCCCAGATTTATAAATATAGCACTTTAGGAATTCCATTCTTTTTTTGTTTTAAGTGTAGAAAACCTTTCAAATGAATTCTTCTCTCCATGTCTTTTAATTCCCTAGTGTGAGGTCGGCACGTTTTAGTAGTTTTAAATTTATGCGATCTGGAAGAGGCCGGCCCGTCCAACTGCTTTGAAATAGATGGAGAAGAGTGGCATGTAGAGAAGTCCCAGCTCCAGATTTGGGTAGCTCGGAGTTTCCATCTAGGCACCCACAAATTGTAGAGAGCATGACATTCAAAGTGATTTAATTTGTTTTTAATAATCCATGTATGGGATAATATCTTGTTTATTTTATAATCTTCCCTTTTAATTTTCGTTAATTTGGCATTTCTTATGAACAATTTGGGGAGTAACATAGCCAAATGAATGGACGTGGTTCAAGATTCGGTTATTCTTCTCTTTCATTTCATTTAAACAAAAAAACTTTTAGTTGTTACTAGTGATTACATACCAAATGTCTTAACATGAGAATTGAAAGCGTTTATCATCATTACTTCTCGCATGTTGAATTGCGAAATAAATATTTTGAGATTTCTTTTTTAACCTGAATCTCTTATTTCTAAATTTAGTTTTAATCATGAATACTTTTCCTATTCACAATCAGTGGCGTCATTTCAACTTTTTTTTGGGGGGGGGGCAAATTTTTTCTTGGGGGGGGCAAACATTTTTTTCTTAAAATTTACTTACAAATGGGTACTCAAATTTGGCCAAAACATATTTAATTTAATTAATTGTTTAATTTTGTACAGTTTGTATACTCGTAGATGTATTTTGGAGTATTTTATTTAGAATAATATAAAATTTTATAAAAATCAGAGCCCTTGGGGGGGAGCAAATGCCCCCCCCTGCCCCCCCCCCAAAATGACGCCACTGTTCACAATTATTTTATTCATTATGGCTATTGGTTTATAATTATTAAAATTACTGTTTAAGGAGATTTATTTATTAGTCCTGGGATTAAATATATTTTATATATATTGAGAAGTTAAAATATTTTTTTAGCAGTTCACTGGCTCATGTTTATGAAATTGTCAATTTTCCAATATTTTCTGGTATTTCATGGATAGTATTTGATTATTCAGAATATAATCCATCTGAAAAAATAACAATTTAATTATTTAAATTTCAATCGTGAGATATATTAATATATTTATTACCTTTCAGCATTTGCTCCTCTAATTTTGCTTCTAAAACGATTATATCAATATTATTTCATTACAACAATAGGTGTGGGAAATACAGCAGCCACTTCACAAATTGTCATTATTTTCAATACTGAATAGGAGGCTCCAAGGTCTTCAAAAATCACTTTGTTGAAGCTGTATGGAATTAAGCAGATCTCTCATCTCCCTTTTAGTTTTCTGACAATCATTATTTATGAAAAATATTTAAATGAATTGTATTATTAAACATGTTTTATTTCCTGACCTAAAAAAAAAAAAATTTGAATTAGTCTTAATTATAAGAATTTTGAATTAGTGTTCTAGATTATAATATTTACGTTTACCTTTATTTCTCCAAAAATATTGAAAATTTTCTTTCTTCACTCACTTTTTCACACTCACATAACACTAAATAAAAATAAACACAAAAAAACTTATTTTCATTTACTACAACAAAAAGTGTATGCTAGTAAATGAAAATAAAATAAGAACATCAAGAAGGTTTTAAGTAATTAATTATCCCTTGCTTGCCGAATACAAATTTATATATATATAATCGGGAGTCTGAAGAAATCATATCATTGAGAATGAACTTAATTCTTTGAATTACGAGCAAACGAGTGCGGGGGAAGAGATCCTACCTAGTCTAACACAAAATACGAATACAAGAGAGAGTATTTGTAACCCCGTGCCCACCATTAGATCGGTGGACCCCTCGGGTTCCTAGCCTGAAGGATTGCAATTTTGACCCTCCAGGCTATTCCTGGAGAAACGGCAACCCTTCCCTGACTCATTTAAACTCATAGAGTCACCTCAAAAGATACAAAAATATATCAGACCCCAATGCGTCAACAAAAGACGTCTTTTTGCAAAACACAAACACAAGAACACTTGAGAACCTGGGCTTTGATCTTTCAATTAGATATGGACGCATCTCCTTATGAATCGTTCAAGGAAAGAATAAACGAGAATATCTTTCATTTTAGCTCTCTGTTTGGATCCTAAATTAAAGAAACAAATCAAGGGATCTTAACCAAACATACGATCTAGCTAAAAGATTAGACACCTGAAGCTAATAACAACAACAACGATTATCCAAAAGAGACCTAAAATGAAAGTATTCTCGTTGATTTCTCGACTATTAGAATCACGAGGGGTAGCTACAGGTTCAAAAATAAAATCCCTCTCGTTGGCATGGTGCACCCTCCACCCCTCTATATTTAAATCTTTAAACTACATTTAAGGTATGAAAATGAATTTTCTAAATTAAATCAATCGAAAAGTGAATACAATTAAATTTGTATTCGTTTAGTAATCACACCTTAAGCCCTGGGTACCAAGATGAAGATGAAATCCCGGGAGAGGCTCTTTCAGTAGATGCATGTATAGGAGGGAATTATGATCTAATTTTTATTTAAATTTTGAAAAAAAGTGAAATTAAATTTAAATTTCGTAACAACAATTAAATTTATGGATAGAAATTCTTCAAATGCAAAAAAAGCAAATTGAATTGAATTAAAATTTAAAATTTTTAAATGCAAATTAATTAAAATGAAAATATTTTATTTTAAAATTTACTTTTAAATATTAATATTTAAAAAATGCTAATCCTATTTGGTCAGCTGAAAAAAAGAACATCCTAAAAAGCTAATCTAATCTAGCCCCTTTAATATTCTTGCACCATGCATAATCTACCTTTGTTCTGTTGACCCTCAGAGATCTGTAACAAAAAAGAAAAAAAAAAGAAATTACAATCAGATCATTTGTATATTTTAGGATTAATGTGTGTGTGCCTAGAGTATAAAATATTTACCTCCTGAGGGGTTGACGGTCACTCGAAGCTCCCTGCACTCGTAGAGCTGATCCTGTTGATGCCACTTGAATGCACTAGTTTAACGTTGAACACTGAACACTGAATTATGAACAGTGAACTATGAACACTGATCACTGAATGTTGAAGATTGAACACTGAGTACTGAACGTTGAACTCTGAACACAATTGCACTGGAGACCCTGTTTGTAGTCCATGTCAAGCCCTCTCTGCAAATTCTAATGGCGATGCTTTTTTTGAGTAGACAAGCGCAAGCATTCATAGCAGATAAAACTAGAAAGAAAAAAAAAAAGAAAGAGAATTAGGACAAATCTTCAACTTATAGGTTTATATTCACACATTTAATAATAGAAAATTTAGTAAATATTTTATAAATATTTGGCATAATTGGGACAAATGGCTCTATACCTAATGCTTTTGTCACTCAAAAGAGGAAGCGAAACTGAATTTTAGAACAAAATGCGAGACTTTTACCTCTAGCTCTGTGCAGGGGTTCGGGACTTGTTTTGATTAATTTCAAAATTTAAACTCTTTATATAAGTTGTGAGTCTCAAATAAACAAGGTCATTAATTTTTTTTTAAATATAAATATATTTTCAAAAGGGAATTCCAAAAGTCAGAGGCAGGACGGATCCTTTAATGAGAGAACGTGATTATAATAGGGCTGATAGCAGCCATTAAAAATTTAATAGATAATTAAGGCTTCAACTAGTTGAATGGAAAGCAAAGGGGTTCGCGAGTTATTAATGAACCAAAATGCTGAAGTCTTGCAGATAATGACCAAAAATTTAATTAATTAGGGGAGGTGTGAAGAAAAATTATACTTGTTAGAATTATTTAAATTTTTGTTTATTTATTGAAATGAAAAATTGTGATGATCTAAAGGACGGAAGAATACTTAAGATTGAATCCATCTATAAGTGTCTAATGCATTTGGACTTGTCAAGTGTAACGGGAACAACAATAAAATTTGCTAAAAAAAAAATTATACCATTTAGAAGAAAAATTACAATTTGAAATAAATTGAAAATAACACTACTCGGCAAAATGATATTTTTTTTCGAGCCCCGAGATAATTCCTTCAGATTATTAAGTAAAATGGGTTATTTTAAGTAAAATGACTCCTGAATCCAAATATGACCACGTACTGTTTTCGGGGGGCATCCCCTTACTTATTTCCATCCCTTTTTGTTAATCTTGGGGCCATGAATTAAATTTGGAGGGATGAAAAGGAATGTCTTAGCCGTAATATTTCTTCAGAAGGTCTAGGGAGGTGAAAAGTTCAAAAACATGATCATTTGAGGGAATGCGGGGGGGAGGATTTTGTCCCTCAAATTGCAAAAAAAAATCTTTAAAATTTATCGATTTTTTTCTGTTTTTTTTTTCGCAGTTTTTTCACTGCTTTTCTAGATATTCCAGCTAACAGACCTCCCTCATCCTTCCCTAAAACATCCCTCTCAAAAAAAAAAATATTTATATATATAGGATACAGGGAGTCAGGTGTGAGTATTGACTTCCTAAAGCCCTCGCAAGAAGATGTAAGATTCACAGCTCCACACTGCACAGTTGGTCAAATACTCGAAAATATTGAAGAACATAAAAGGATGTGTATATAATTTTAAATTTGTAAATATCAGCCCAAAAAAAGATAATTATAACCGCATATTTGCGAATTCGACCGACTGTGTAACGTGGAGCTGTAAAGCTTCCATCTCCTTGCGAGGGCTTCCGGAATCGCTCACGCTTCCCCCCTTATCCTATATATTTTTTTTTTTTTTTGTTAGGGATGTTTAAGGAAGGGTGAGGGCTCTGTTAGCTGGAATATGTAGAAAAGCAGTGAAACTGTAAAAAACAAAAAAAATAGATCATTTTTAATGTTTTTTTTGCAATATAAGGGACAAAATCCTCCCCCACATCTCCCCTTGGACCAAATGTTCATATTTTTGAACTTTTTCACCTCTCTATACCTTCTGAAGAAATGTTAAAACCAAAATATTCTTTTTCATCCCTCCAAAATAATAAACTATAAGTTTACTGCGGCCCCGAGGAATGCAATATAAGGAAGCTCAACTTGGCAACTAACAAACAAAAATATAAAGAAAGACAGTGATTCATTAAGAAATATAACACCCCCACGAAAAATTATCCACCTATTAA
>JAKCPI010031104.1:0-54594 GCA_023213315.1 Euborellia annulipes
AGATATTGACTTGGTTCAAAGAGAGGGCCCCACTTTAAAAAGTTGAAGAAGCACTGCTATACCTAGGCCTATATAGAACATCAGAACCCAAGAGGAAAACTTTTAAATTAAGCATTAATTCAACTCTTTTCTAAAATATCTCAAGAACCAAAAGAGCTAGAAGGTTGAAATTTTATATTTAAGTTGGGTGGGGATGGGGGGGAGGGGCGAAGATTCGAAGGAATGTGAAAAATGCTTTCCAATGGAAGAATTCTAGATTTGTGAACCACATTAAAAAAGGGGACAGACATACATAATTTGTTGATAGCAAAAGTAATAAAATATAATATAGATATAGGTAAATTCCCTTGACAGGAAGCTTTTGAACAAAATCGGCGGCTATAGAGTACTATGATTCACTTTTTCATTTTTCGATTTTCCAAAAATTCTCTCCAATGATTTTGATTAAAATTTAAAAAATCAATTATTTTTTAGATACTCTTTTAAAATGTATATTCTCATTTTGCCCTCGAAATCTTATGAAGCACACTTCACTCTTGTCCTTCATAGGAAAGATAGGAGTAATGGTGCCTTGGTTACAGAATATAAATATTTTCCCATACGTATACCTTTCTTGAAATTCGAATGTACCATAATTACTGACGGAAACTAAATATATATCGACACAAAAAATCTGGTGTAACAAGCACAGAACACAACTTTCGATTACCAAACGTAAGAGAAAGTTGTATTTAAAGTATATTTCGGCATCGAAATTCGCCATTCAGACCCATTATATTATGTTAATTACTTGTAAAATTACATGGAGAACTAAAATAAACATATTTTGTCTTTTTATAAAGTCTGGCATATTTTTTTCATTTTCATTGCTATAAGAAATCTGCCTGTGCTTAGCACTAATGCTAAGTTGAACAATAGAAAAGAAATACAGCAACACGTGGAAGATATCGTCTTTTATTCTATAGTATACAATCATTAGTTTAGTAAATAAAATGGACCCAGAGAAAGTTACTTTAGAGTCTTTTAAGCAGTTGTTGAAAAGTAACAACTTTCCACTTTGCAATAAGAAGCTATTCGTTAAAGTTAATATCTTTTATGGGCTATTCAATAACGAATTTGAGGAATTTTGATGAAGTTTAAGATTTTCTATGTATTGTCTATGAGTTAACCTAACAAGTGAGAGCTGGTTTCAGCACTTCTAGTCAACTAGCAAACTTATCCGACCGAACTTGTCATCGATATACCGGTATACTGTAGTAAACAAGATCACACTTTAACCTTTAACCTTCAAGTTAATCAAAATGAGTTTTTTCACATATATTTGTGAAGTTAGAAACTTAATAAAGGCATCTTTTATAAAATTAATTAAGACAAACATTAAAAATTAAAATAATTAATTAAAGCTAAATGAGAAGGGTGAATACCAGGCTGCCCCTATCTTCATTACGTAAAGGTAAATGATTTTTTAATACAAATTTCCAAAAAAAATACAATGTTTGTGTTTCTAATCCCTTTGTTAAGCCTTATACCGAACCTTTGGGTCTTAACAAGTTAACTACGATCTGGGCTCTTATTTACTCATATGATTAGCTTAACTAGATGTGAAAAGACTCGAAAGTCATAGTCAACCCGGGGGATACCTATATTTTATAGTTAATCAGAAGTGAAGAAACCGGCCCTAAGAGTTACCCAGGATCTCCAGCCTTTCCAGGCCGTCGGTGTGCTATCCATAGCATCAGGCCACCGGACCCTCGACCTGGTGGGGCGCTTGGCTCAGCAACAAAAAGCATACTCAGAATCATGTTAAATATATCTATGACTAATTAAGTTCGAATCGAGGTATATTGAATACTAATATCTTATTCAAATATATAGATCTCGGAAAAATATTCAAATATTGAAGAAGTTTGTTAATTTTTTTTAATCTAAGCAACTATCTCGAAAGCCATTGCGAGGGTAGAATAATCGAATTGCTTAAAATTCAGGAAAAATGCTTCACAATTGACCATTTCAAAGTTGGGTGTCTAATGAATTCTGACATTGATAAAAATAAATAAGTTTAGATTTCCAGTTTAAATATGGTGTATTTTAATAAATAAAAGCATGTAATTAAGTAAAATAATAAAATAATCTCTTGCGTCAAATTAGAATGAGAAATATTTTCTGAGACCCTCAGACATGCAAAATATTCAATGCCATGGGGAGGGAAGTCGATAATTCTGGCTCATCCATCAAAATATCGCTATGTCAATTTTTTACTTTATTTTCTTCTCTACAAATTGATAGATAAAAAGAAATATTAATAGATTTTACTGATTTATATATAAAGGTCAAAAAATGTTTGAAACAACTTGTACTACGATTGACAATTTTCAACTTAAAATAGATCTATAATAAAAAATATCACTCGATCAGATGTCAATGAAATATTATTATTTTATTTTTTGCGAAAAGATTAAAAAATAGCGTTTTTATCTCCCCCCCCCCCCCCCTTTGATTTCTAAATTTACCCTTCTTACTTTCTTTTTAGGTCATATCTTTTGCATAGTTAATAATCAGGCAATTTTATAGCATGAGTAACTTTTAATTTTAAAATTTAAATATGGAATATGAGTATAAATTAAAAATAAATTGAATTGAAATTTAGCATGCAATTATAATTTAAAAAATAAGGAGTGTGCTTTGATAAGAAAGAAAAGGGGCAACGGAAGAAAATAAATTAATTCAAATAAAAGAAAAGAAATGCTTAGGCAGTAGAATTTAAAGGATTAGCTAGGATTTGTTGGAGTTAGGAAGTAAAGTAATTTCATGAACGACTGATTAAAAGTAGAGAAAATATAATTTCTTTATTGAGGGGCTCGCTGGTGTAGCGGGCTAGGGTGTCGGCTTTCTACAAAGAAAATCCCTGTTCAAATCCTAGGCGTGCGGAATTTTTTCATTCAATAAAAATATTTATTTAATGTAAACAAATCCTCAAGCAAACCCTGGATTGGAATATACAGTAGGATCTCACCAAAATAGCCCCCAGACAACTACGAGAAGAGGGAGATACTGTGACATCCCGTCCTGTGGAAGGGACGTAAAGAAGGTTCCCTCTCAGTGTGATGCTTCGAAAGGAGTAGGCTACACGCCGGTGCTGAGGGAGTCCCTCCTCAAACTAGGACATCCTCCCTAGCATAGAAGAGGTTTTTTTTTTTTTTTTTTTTTTTTTTAACATTCACACTCACATACATATTCACTCAGTCTTTTCGGCAACTTAGGCCATATAAGACTTTGACGATAACAGTTATATACGATAATATCTGTTGAGAGGTCCAGGCATTTCTATTTAAGCCATTTGCTATCCAAATGGCTTAAATAAAATCATCGGACTGCCTGGAGTCCGAACCCGCGACGTTCGGTATAGAAGGTCGGCACGCTATTAACTACTCCAAGCCCGGAGGCTCTAGAAGAGGTTGGATAAAAGGAGCCGGGTGAAACTAGAAATAAGGATTAGTTTACTAGCTAGAGTCGAAATCAGGAGGAGGAGTTAGAGATAGTAAATAACGTAACTTCATGGGGTGCCGGTAGATGGCTAGAAGAGATAAGATTGAAGAGTGCGTGAGTCGCGTTGCAGCTGAAGAGAAAGAAGAGTTAAGCCGTTCTTGTGGGGGTTGAGGGCAGATGACAAATCGAATCAGCAGATGAGAGATACAAGACAAAGATGGCTGAGCAGAATCACTTCTCCAAAGTGACGATCCAATTGAATGCGTCGAGACTTTGACATTCAAACTGAACACCCAATCTATTTTTCATTGAATCTGATAAAATTCACATTTGTATTGGAAAATAATATGAACAGATGGAACATTGGAAAAACAAAATAAAAAACGTAAAAGATTTTAAGTAAAATAAATTGGAATTTTTTTTCTAAATCTAATAATTGGGAAGAAAAATAGGAAAATAGCATCAGTTATGCAACAAACAAAGAGAAGAGTTGGGAGAAAAATGCATTTCACACCTATAGCTCATCGGGAAGTAACCTAAACAAAGACCAAGAGTTGGTGACCTTGAAAGAGTAAGTTAAATAAAAGCATTTAAAAAAGCATATTCATATTAGAAGAAATAGAAGAATTAAAAATTCACAAAAAAAAAAAAACTTTAAACAACTTGATAGTTATTTATTCAAATTGGATGTTAAATCCAAAAAAGCATTCATATTTTAAAGAAATAGAAGAATAAAAAATTCGGGAGGGGGTTACACAAAAAATTCGAGGTGGTCTCCAAAAACTTTAAATTAACAACTTGATAGATATTTATTCAAGAATGTTAAATCCAAAAAATCATTTTGATATTTAAGGAAATTGAAGAATTATAAATTCGGGGGGGGGGGGGCTTACACAAAAAAGAACTCTAAACATCGTGATAGATATTTATTGATAAATTTTAATTTCAAAAAATCATGATTATATTTTATATATAGAGAAGAGAAAAAGATATAGAGAAGAGATGATCTTCATTCTATATTATGAAGTTAATTGAAGTATTAATAGAACGGCGTTTATTCAGAGACACGCGTGACACATACATATACCGTGAATATAATAAAATTATGTTATAGGCATACTCATCAGTAGAGACCGGACAAAAAAGCATAAAAAATGGAAAAAAAGTGCTTAAAAAAGCATAAAAAACTTGAATAAAAAGTTTTTAAATAAGCATAAAAATTGAAAAAAAGCATCTTATAAGCAATTTTTACTCATACCAATGGAGTATACAAATTTTTTTTTAAATAAACTAAATTTATTCCGCCCCGCCCTGCGAAAAATTTTGTTTTTGCGGAACCAAATTTTTTCACCCTGCGGAAAAATTTTTTTTTTTACAGGGCTATATTTTTTCACACTGCGGGGTTTTTGGAAATTTTTTTTTTTTTTTGGGGGCCGGGCCCCCTCCCTCCCCCTCCTTATATACGTCCCTGGTGTATGCGTGTGCGAATGGGAAAAAAGTGTGTTTTTTAATAAAAAAAAAAAAAATTATAAATATTCGTAAAATAAGTTCAAATAAGCACGAAAGGGAAAAAAAAGCATAAAAACTCAAAAAAAGCAAAAAAAGCATAAAAAATGCAATCTCAATACACTTAGTTTTTCCTAATTCGTATAGAAATTAAATATCAAATGGTTGCTTATAAAATTGAGCAATAAGCATTTTGCTTAAAATCCGGTCTCTACTCATCAGTCAAAATCTTGCATTGTCTTGATATTACTAAAATAACTTCCTCATAAATAAGTCAATATGTAAAAATCTGGTGTGACTGGCGCACAGCACACAACTTTCTCTTACCTTCGGTAATCGAAAGTTGTGTACTGTGCTTGTCACACCAGATTTTTTGTGTCGACATGTATTTAGTTCCCGACAGTACGGAACATATGAATTCAGATGTAAAATTTATAAGTATGGGAAAATATTTATATTTTGTTACCATGGCAACCATTTCTCCTATCTTCCCTATGAAATACAAGAGTAAAGTGGTCTTCAGAAGATTTCAATCGCAAAATGAGAATATACATTTTAAAGAGCATCTAAAAAATGATTGATTTTTGAATTTAAAAAAAAATCGTTGGAGCAAATTTTGAGAAAATCGAAAAAAACTGAAAAAGTACATCAGTAAAGTACTAGTACTCTTTGGCCGATTTTGATTAAAAGCTTATTTTTCCGGTCCAGGAGGATGTTTAACTTAAATATAAAATTTCAGCCTCATAGCTCAATTCCTTCATGCTTAAAATTGAACACAGACACACCCACACACCCACACACACACCCACACACAGACAGACCATGTCGCGAAAACCACTTTTTTGGATTCAGGGGACCTCAAAACGTGAAGATCCATCAAAATCTCGACATCGAATTTTTGACATGAATCCAATACTTTCTCTCTATATATATATTACATATATACATAGGTAAGAGAAAGTAAAAAAGACTATGAGAGTTAGTTCCTATAAATGTAATTAGTCTAACATCCATGCCACCAATTAACATAATGGTTCATATTAAATTTTATCAATTAAGTGATTAGCAATCAATTCTAAAACATACATTATTATTAAACAAAAAAAAAAAAAAAAAAAAACTCCCTTAATAGTATTGCATTAAGTTTATTAATAGATATATTTATTAACAATTATCAGAATGTATGAATTTTTTTTTTTAATTGAAAACACAAATTATAATTAAACATTTAATTGAACATTGAGAAAGGATTGGCGATTCTGATAACAAAGAGTAGATGGCAATGGGTCAATTTTAGGAAGTGCATTTCACATTCACACAAGCTATTATGTATTAGTGAAAAAATATAAAAATTCACAATTCATTTAGAGGAATTATAAAGCGTCTTGCTTCTAGCGATCAGCATTATGAACTGAAATCAGAACCAAGCTGGTAGTTGGAGTGAACTCTCAAATTGATGAACTAAGTTAACTAACAAACATTAGCGACCAGGGATTGCCCACTTTAGATAACAAAGTGTTAGCGAACAGAACCCACGAGAAAGAGATCTTGTGCAGTGATAATTAATACAGCAGCAACAAAAATAAACAGACGATGGTGAGTTAAAACTTTGTTTCAGAAAGGATCAGGAAGTGGTCTCTTAGTGGTCTCAAATGGAAGATGGCAGTGGTTTTAAAAATTTTATATGAATGTTTCCATCAGATTTTGTGTAGCCTACGTGTTAACTTTATTGGGCCGAAATGTTAGCTAACATTGTTCGCAAACAAAGTTTGCTGCAACGTGGGCCAGCCTAAGTTCTCAATTTGATTGTCTGTTAAAGTTAATTCTAATTTTGAAAAAAAAAAAAAACAAATAATTTAGAAAAATAAGGAAATAGCTGAAAAAAGACCAATAAAAAAAACTTATCAAAGATACCGCAGGAGAGTTTTGACGTGACAACGTCTTACAAATCATGTGTCTATAGTGGCATGTTAGAGGGGCTTGCACGAAAAAGTTTATTGGCTTGAATAACTCCTCTGTCTTAAGAGGTATAATTATGAGAAATATACGGTTAGAAAGAATGAGTTTTCAGCTAAAGATTGCACCATTTATTTTTTTCCTATCATTTTATTTTACCGCGCTGCGGTAAATTCTAATTTGAAAGTTTAAACCCCTGTAGATTCCGAACGACTATTCAGATCAGACCAAATGAGATGTCATTTGGTGCAGAAAGAAAACCTATAATAGAATAAATAAAAAAATCCCGAGTAATTAACTCCAAAATTGGTTTTTTTCTCGAAAAACCTCATTTTTTAGGCAAAAAAATACCGAAAAATAGCCCTAGTTGTGCAACGCATAGCTACTTGACCATAAAAGCTACATTAAATCTAAATATAGTTTTAGAAAGAGTGGTCCAATGCCCAGAGGTTATTTTTTTCATTTTTTTGATATGACGTCATTTTACCGCATGAGAGCACTCGGCGGGATTTCGTTTTTCGAAATTTTAAACCCCTTTAGATTCCGAACGGCTAATCAGATCAGACTAAATGAGATGTCATTTGGTGCAGAAAGATAACCTCTAATAGAATAAATAAAAAAAATCCCGAGTAATTAACTCCAAAATTAGTTTTTTTCTCGAAAAACCTCATTTTTTAGGCAAAAAAAAATATCGAAAAATAGCCCTAATTGTGCAACGCATAGCTACTTGACCATAAAAGCTACATTAAATCTAAATATAGTTTTAGAAAGAGTGGTCCAATGCCCAGAGGTTATTTTTTCATTTTTTTGATATGACGTCATTTTACCGCATGAGAGCACTCGGCGGGATTTCGTTTTTCGAAATTTTAAACCCCTGTAGATTCCGAACGGCTAATCAGATCAGACTAAATGAGATGTCATTTGGTGCAGAAAGATAACCTCTAATAGAATAAATAAAAAAATCCCGAGTAATTAACTCCAAAATTGGTTTTTTCTCGAAAAACCTCATTTTTTAGGCAAAAAAATATCGAAAAATAGCCCTAATTGTGCAACGCATAGCTACTTGACCATAAAAGCTACATTAAATCTAAATATAGTTTTAGAAAGAGTGGTCCAATGCCCAGAGGTTATTTTTTCATTTTTTTGATATGACGTCATTTTACCGCATGAGAGCACTCGGCGGGATTTCGTTTTTCGAAATTTTAAACCCCTGTAGATTCCGAACGGCTAATCAGATCAGACTAAATGAGATGTCATTTGGTGCAGAAAGATAACCTCTAAGAGAATAAATAAAAAAATCCCGAGTAATTAACTCCAAAATTGGTTTTTTTCTCGAAAAACCTCATTTTTTAGGCAAAAAAATATCGAAAAATAGCCCTACTTGTGCAACGCATAGCTACTTGACCATAAAAGCTACATTAAATCTAAATATAGTTTTAGAAAGAGTGGTTCAATACCCCCAGGGCTTTTTTTCTTTTTTTTTGATATGAGGTCATTTTTCCGCATGAGAGCGCTCGGCGGGATTTCGTTTTTCGAAATTTTAAACCCCCGTAGATTCCGAACGGCTAATCAGATCAGACTAAATGAGATGTCATTTAGTGCAGAAAGATAACCTCTAATAGAATAAATAAAAAAATCCAGAGTACTTAACTCCAAAATTAATTTTTTTTTCGAAAAACCTCATTTTTTAAGCATAAGTCGCCCTTAATGGACAAAAGTTTGGCCACACCTGTCATATATTGTTTCAATGAAAATGTTTGAACATGTTTATTTATGAAAACAAACTACTAGTAAAAAAATATAAAAACAATACTTTCTCTCTTTATATTTAAATATAGGTAAGGAAAAAAAAATTTTTTTGAAATCAAGCAAAAGACGTTGTCACGTTAAAAGGCCACCGGCTGTGTAGAAGACACAGCTAACACCTATTTTTTTAAGTAAGTCTAATATCTTAATATCAATCATATTTTCAAGAATGTTAAAATTTTTAAGATTTGCATAATGGTAAGGTTATCTACACCTAATTAGATGAACACCTAGGGAGATAAATCGCAGGGGCCGGGGTCTTTGAGCTCCTACTTTAAATGAGCTCATGAAAAAAAATTGAAATATTTAAAAAATTTGAGCCCTATGAGGCATAAAAATTTCATGAAATAGGCTATTTTTAAATATTTCAGATTTTGATGAAATTAAAATTTAAACTTTATTTTTTTGGGAGATAGGCGACATAAAAAAAGCCCAGTGCCCGATGAGTCTCTCGGCGCTCGGCCAATAAACTTTGGAGACCTGTGTTCCTTGCAATTTCCTTCCTTCATTTTCCTAATTTGCCAATTGAGTAAAAAAATTAAAATGTGTAAAATAATTAATAACTGGTAAAATATGCATTTATATGCACAATAGGATTTCCCTAGGGATGGTGCCCTAAAACACCAAAATATGGAATTTAAGAATAGCGTTCAAGGGAAAATATGCATTATATAATATCCAAAATCAGAACCCTAACAAAAATATACTTTTTTTTGATAGATAGATAAGATTTTTATTATGGGCCAGAGCTGTTTAGCTCCATTAGCCCTTTTAAGATATTTTACAGAACTTGAAGAAAAAGCATTGTTGCTCAGCTTTAGTATAGATAATACAGTACAATTCTTTACAGTTTTGTCTTGATCAAGTACATATACTTATAAACAAATTCTTCTTTTTTTTTCTTTCATTCACATTATATGCCTATGGAAAATTTTTCCTTTCTTTCCTTATTTTGTATCTTTCGAACAAAGTCGTGTGAGAAAAATAAAGTAGGAATTGATGTTCAAAATACTGAGGCGAAAATATCGATTGTCAATTATTTATTAGTTGGAGGTTAAATAAAATACCCAATAGTTTAGAATATGTAAAGGCTGCTCGATTATGTTTATTAAATGTTAAAGGCTTTTTCACTAATAACCATTTAACCAATTTATTATTAAATATTTTTAAGTTTATAAAATATATAGTGAATAATTAGTTATTTGTGCAAAAATAAATGATATTCTATAATCTTACTTCTATTAAAAATAAAAAATTAATATTTTTCGAATTTATAAATAAATGAAATACCTTAATGTTTTCCTGGAGACTCTCACTGTGTCAATAGGTAGGCCTATCCGAAGATGTCCTCAAAATGGAAATCACACTTGCTTTTTCACCAATAGTCAATTTATTATTAAACACTTAATTCTTGCATGAATTAAAATAATCACTAAATAATGCCAGGAAACACACGGAAACTATTTTTCATGGAAATAAAATACACTGTGGGCAGCCTAATCACAAGTTTTATTTCTATTCTTTCAAAGAACACTTAAAATTAAAAATATTCTTTGAATTGATTAAAATAATTGTTTGTTAAAAAATTGAATATTTAAAATGAAAATAATTATTCGATGAGTAGCTGTCAAAATTTCTTGATTCGATTTTTCATTTACGCCACATCAAATTTAATAAAGATTATATTTATTTTGAGACACATTTATTATTGAAAATATATAATAGATAATTAGATTAAGTTAAAACTATTTTGGCACTCAGAATATAAAAATAATTTCATTTCTCTTTGCAATTTGAGGCGGTCAAAGAGATAGATTAGCACAGATGGGAGAGTAGCATATCCACAATCAGTATATAAAGGAAGATATGGAAAAGAGAGAGGAAAAAAATTTTACGAGATAAATAATAATTTTTATAAAATTATTATTCTTAACCTAATGCCAACATTTTTTTAAAATAAATAAATAATTAATGGAGTTGGAGAATAAAAACCAGCAGATTAAACGCTCCACCTGACGTCCTTTATTTGGCAAATATTTCGACGCATATAACATGCATCATCCTCAGTGCCGCGAGGATGTAATAGGTGGGCTTGGTCCAAAAATTATTTAAAAGCCTTAGGGGCGTCATACATGTTCTTTGTGAAGTGCCTTCTTTAAGCTGATGACCGCTTCCTGCATCAGAGCGGTCATCAGCTTAAAGAAGGCACTTCACAAAGAACATGTATGACGCCCCTAAGGCTTTTAAATAATTTTGGACCAAGCCCACCTATTACATCCTCGCGGCACTGAGGATGATGCATGTTATATGCGTCGAAATATTTGCCAAATAAAGGACGTCAGGTGGAGCGTTTAATCTGCTGGTTTTTATTCTCCAACCCCATTATTCTACTCATCCCAGCCTACTAAATAATAAATAATTATTTTTAAGTTTATATTACCCTTATTAAATAATAAAAATTATAAAATACTAACAATTGTAAGTTATGATCTCAAAATAAAAGGAAAAAAATTGTGAATACGAAATAGGCTTATAATGAATTTTTTTTTTTTTGGTGGGGAGGGTAGGGGGGACAATCTCACAGTCACCTATATATACAAATATCTTTATAGGCGAAAGTATTACGAATTTAATTAGATTATTGACTCTAGTAAAATTGAATTCACATAAAAATCTCATTTTAGTGAATTATTATCCCATGCTTAAGCATGTGCAGTGGTTTCCAACCGGTGTGCTCAGGCAACCAAGGGTGCCGCTCCGTGAATGACTAAGGGGTGCCGAGGAGATATTGAAATAAATTATATATTGGATATTATTTCAATAAATTTACAAATAAAACTTAATTTTTTTTTAATTCATGGAAGGGTGCCCCCTAGTTTTTAATGTTATTCCCAACGGTGCCGTGAACTTCAAAAGGTTGGATGGTAAATGAAATATAATATATTGCATCGATTTTATAAAAATTTCTTTCAAAAGAAAGAAAAAAAAGATATGAACAAGAAAAGAAAAAAATAATACCTCACAATCAGACATTTTATATCATGGTAAGAATATTTTTTTATATTCGTTAAGGCAAAGAAGAATGAGCCAGTGAAACGGATCTAGACTCACTTGAATCCAAGAAGATCCATCCAAATGAATGCTTCTTTGCCAAATGGATTCGTTTAAATATCAATGCAATCCATTTAAGATGATTGCCTCATGTCTGGCCAGAGCATGATTGACCAAATTAGATTCTATTACAACATATTAAAAATATTTGGTGAATAAAATCATTCTAGAATTTTATTTATGTTCTATACCGGTAGGTAAATAAAAATAACTTCCTCCAAAGGAAAGAAAATGTAAAAAAATGAAGAGACCATTTTTAGACAAACAAAATAGATAGGATAATATTTCAAATTAAAAAAAAAAATCAAGAAGTCAATATATTAAAGAGAAGGAATTTAGAAATCTTAAAATTAACTAATAATTCTTTTTATAATTTAAAATTGTCTTTGAAAAGTTTATAAAATAGAAAGAATGACATTGATTAAGCAGACATAAGCAATATAAAAGAGTGTAGACTTCCTACTCAAATATCATAGAGACAAGTGAAATTTAATAATATTTCTATCGTCTTCGTTCAATAAAATCCAAAAGGAAATTAATCTTGAAGGAGATCAATACAAATGTGAGATTTTTGGTGTGTAACAGCTACCATGATCGTTGCAGTCAAGCAATGCCAAGCGCGAAGTAACCTGGGCGGGAGCCCAAGCGTTTGGAACGCCCCCCCCCCCCCCCCAGTATCCATGGGTTCATAATATTTAAAATATGCATAAGTAGACTAGACTTATACTAATACTCCTAGTCTAGGCCATCTAGGCTTCAGCAGCCTAAAGGGCAAAGTTAAAAAATATAAATAATTACAATTTGTTTTTTTTTACTTTCTCTTACCTCTATATATATGTTAATATATATAGAGAGAGAAAGTATTGGATTCATGTCAAAAATTCGATGTCGAGATTTTAATGGATCTTCACGTTTTGAGGTCCCCTGAATCCAAAAAAGTGGTTTTCGCGACATGGTCTCTCTCTCTGTGTGTGTGTGTGTGTGTGTGTGTGTGTGTGTCTGTGTTCACTTTTAAGCATGAAGGAATTGAGCTATGAGGCTGAAATTTTATATTTAAGTTAAACACCCTCCGGGAGCGTGAAAATAAGCTTTTAATCAAAATCGGCCAAAGAATACTAGTACTTTACTGATGTACTTTTTCAGTTTTTTTCGATTTTCTCAAAATTCGCTCTAACGATTTTGATTAAAATTCAAAAATCAATTATTTTTTAGATGCTCTTTCAAATGTATATTCTCGTTTTGCCCTCAAAATTGTTTGAAGCACACTTTACTCTTGTGCCTCATAGGAAAGATAGGAGAAATGGTTGCCATGGTAACAAAATATAAATATTTTCCCATACTTATAAATTTTACATCTGAATTCAAATATTCTCTAGTGCCGGGAACTAAATACATGTCGACACAAAAAATCTGGTGTGACAAGCTCTTACCTTCGGTAATCGAAAGTTGTGTGCTGTGCGCCAGTCACACCAGATTTTTTTATAAATTTAATTGCAGTCAAGTGATGTCAAGCGCGGCGAAAGCTCAGGATTGGTGAACTGCAGCAATCGGCCTGTGGAACGACTCCTCTCTTATCTTCGGTAATCGAAAGTTGTGTTCTGCGCTTGTCATATCAGATTTTTTTATGTCAACATATAGGCCTATTTAGTTTTCGGTAGGAACCGACCAAATATTCGGTTTCGGTTACGGTTTCGGCCAATTTCGGCCAAAAATCCTGGTTTCGGCCGTAGTTTCGGTTTCGGCCAAAAAGTAGCCGAACCTTTCGGCCAGCCGAAACCTGAGTCTGAAAAGATTGGATGAGACTCGCATGCAAAAAAAAAAAGGTCAAATGATTTGCAAAAGCGGAAAAGGTGCGGAAAAAATTTAGACTCCCTAAAAAAAAGGTAAAATGATTTTCACGGGAGGGGAAAAAAATTTTCCACAGCTCGAAAAAAATTTTTCAAAAAAAAAAAAAAGGCAAAATATTAATAATTTTTTATAGGAAATACAAGTTTCGGTTACGGTTTCGGCCGAAACTAAGATTGAGGCCGAATATTCGGTTTCGGTTTCGGCTGAAAATCTTGTTTCGGTCGGACCCTAGTTTTCGGCAGTACAGTACATTTGAGACTATCTATCCCATCACAAAAAAATTATTCTTTACATCAATAGCATTACCAAAAACAAAAGCAACGTTGAAAATAATTATTCCTTTTAGCTTTTTAATTAATGAATGAATCAGAAACCTTTTTAAGAATTTTTTTTAACAAGGGAGGCTAATATATAATAGAGGATTTGCTCTTTTGAGTCTCTTTGTAGATAGAAAATATTTGTTTAGGTTTTATGAAGGGAAAGAAAATTTAGTGAACCATTGGATATATATTGTTGATCCCAGGGGATCTCTGTTGATGGACAAACGCGAACCTAAACTATTTTATTTACCTAAGTCCGTCCTTAAATGTCCATTTGCTATTCTATTTGATGTTTCAAACTTATGAAAAGTAAATAAATTAAATAAACACTAAATAAACTATGTCGGTCTATTATTTATTTCATTTTCTTTTCATTAAAATTTGTTTTAATTAAAAAAAAAAAAATATTTTTAGTATCTTATTTGTGGTAAATATTTTTAGTATTTATAGATATGAATATCATAAAAAAAATAAGATCTATCTATAGATGTTTTGGGATGAAAATTTGTAGATGCAACCAAAATAGCTTTCAGATATTTACAAAAGATTTGGGCTGAATGAAAAAGGAAGAAAACAGTTTGTGTGAGCAACTTCTCTTTAGAATTTCGAAATAAAATTAAATAAAAATAAAACTCTTATAGAAAACATTAGTGAGAGTCCAGAAAAAATAATTTGGTTCTCAAATTCAGATCTGGGGAAGCTTGAAAATTAAATGTTTCCCCAATCAAAAAATTTGGGTTCTATCTCTTCTTAATTGTATTATTACAATAATTCTTCCGAATAATTTTGAAGGAAAATGAGAAAATACATTTTAAAGAGAATCTAAAAAATAATTTATTTATTTTTTTTATTTATTTATTTATTTATCAAAATCGTTTGAGCGAATTTTGAAAGAATTGGAAAAAAAAAAAAAAAAAAAAAAAAAAACTGAAACGGTACATCTGTCAAGTAGTAGTACTTTTTGGTCAATTTTATTTTCACGCCTAACTCAAATATAAAAATTTCACCCTCGTAGCTCATTTCCTTTTGATCACAACAAACAAGACACACAGACCATTTTGCGGGACCACTTTTCTGGACTTAGGAGACCTTAAAAGTGTATTTTCATTAAAATCTCGACAAAAGACTGTATACCACAAAGTGTATATTTAGTGGAACTATCACAAAACTTCTTAACGCTTCTAAGTTAGGCATTCCGCGTCGTATCCCACACATGGAGGGGGAGGGAGTGAAACAATATTTTAATAGTTAGTAAGGGCTCCTGGAGATCTCTCTCTCCTCAGGCATTAAGAAGTTTTATGATAGTGCCAATTAATACCTAACTGGTACATCTGCCTTTTCCCTCTGGGATATCTCCACCAACAGTACAAATTTTTGAACTAAATTTCATATTTTAGATCTTTAAAGTTATCAGAAAAGGAAAGTGTAAAGGGGAGCCCGGATCAAATATGGATGGTCCAGGGCGTGAAACCCACAGAAGGAAGCTTATTTTAAATTAGAATACTTTTTTAAAGATATTCGTAGGTAAAAATAAAGATCGCAAGTTTTTTTTTTAATTAAATTTCATTTGTTATTTTTAATATTCATTCACCTTGTAATTATTTTGGGATTGTAATAAATATATTCAGGTGAAAAGACGTAGAATTGTAAAATATTTTTCTCATAAATTCCAACTACTCTGTTATTAAGTCCAATATTTTTCACTATACTAATACAATACCGTATTTCATTTTCAGAATATAGTACGTAATAGATAGAACTATAATTATTACCTATATCAGGTATAGAATAATTTCTGTAATTTGAAAACATTTATTTTTGTTAGAAAAAGTGAGGAGGAAAAAAGATTTAAAAAAAAATAAAGGGTCGGACTAAGCCGAGCGCACAACTTTGCCCACCCACTATTCAAGAAAAAAATATTTGTCCCCCCTCTAGAGCCCCCCCCCCTAATGGTCCGATGTTATACATATTATATATCATTTTACTCGGGAGAAAGTCTAGTTTCTAAATATATTAAAAAAATTATAGGTTATGTAAGAAAAAAATTTTGTCCCCCCTAGAACCCCCCCCCCTAATGGTCCGATGTTTACCAAAAGCTTTCCAGTTCTTGGCCTCTACCCCTAGTTTATGGGTGCAAAATTTCAAAACAATTGAATGAATAGTTTTTGAGATTTCGTTGACGAAAAAAATTACCACAGACATACACACACACACCACACACACACACACACACAGACATCATTCCAAAAACTTCTTAAATGGATTCAGGGGACCTCAAAAAGCATTTTGGCAGCTTCAGAAAAATTTCGATTTTTTTTACGATTACATTAACTTTACCTGTCCAACCTTGATGGGCAAAGTTAAAAATTATCTACTTATTAGAAATATAGTATTTAAATTAATTAATTGGGAAAAAGTGGATGGAAGGGATTATAACAAAGGTTTCTTTTTTGAATTTTTTATGTATTCCTATATGGTGGAGGTAGAGGTATTCATAATACTGTATAATTGTAGATTTAATTAACAAAATAAGCAAGAATAAATAATTTTCAATTTCTTTATTGTATGGAGAAAGACGTAGTTCTACGGCAAAAAAAAATCCTAATTTAAAATTAACAAGTTGATACGCTTACAATAAACGAAGAGCATTTTAAAATAAACATTTCAAACTTGAACATGTCAAAATAAACAAATTAAAAGGATAATTTTTAAATGCCCCTGCCCCTAGAAGTAGAATCAAAGCTCCGACCTAATAATACAATTGCTCGTTTGCTTCTCATCTTGGCTGAAGAAATTTATTAAAAATAATTGGCTACCAATTACTTTAAATCCACTATATATGGACGAATAAATCTTCAGATACTAATTCAGTAGGCTATATTAAATCTTTTTTATCCTATTTTATCTGTGTATCACCTATCACCAGGTGCGGATACGCAAAAACTTTAATTAGAACTTGAATCAAAATAGTAATGTTATTGTATTTTTTCTTATTTAATAAATATTTTGTTTAAGGAATATTAAAATTAATTATATAACATAATACAAGCATTTGCACAACATATTTCTCTTATGTCCCCTCTAAAAATGATCGGATAATTAGCGTTTATAATCTAAATTATAGGTTGTTTGCCTCTATTTATTATTATGGGATTCAGTTGAATATGTTACTGCATATGCATATGCATATAGAGCGAAAAAATTTAATTTAAAATAAAATTTGAAAAAAATTAAAAGATATTCAGCTCTATTCTCTAAAAACAGACGTTAAAATTTGAATTAAACAAATGGGTGTAAAAAGTAATGTAGAAACAATCAGCGTTAAAAAAATGCTATTCTATAAACAAAGTTTGAACAGGGACGTTAACATGTTGCTTTTATTTCAAAGCTAGCAAATCATAACCTTATTTTTTAGTCAACAAGACATGTGAGTGTTTTTTATTGGTGAGGCCAAACAACATTATTGGTGCAGGTCGAGGGTTCGGTGGCCTGGTGCAATGGATAGCACGCCTATGCCCCGGAAAGGCGGAGATCCTGGGTTCGATTCCCGGGGGCCATGGGATGTTTGGCCTCACCAATAAAAAACACTCACATGTCTTGTTGAATATATCTATGACTTGTTTAGTCCGATTCGAGGTATTTTGAATACTATTATCTTATTCAAATATATACCTGGTAGATCTCGAAAAATATTTAACTTATTTTTTAGGTTAAGGACGACATGTTTATTTTAAACAGGACGTTAAAATATTAAAGGCATTAATTTTTAACACTATTTACTAAATGTTAACGCTTTGGCTTTAAATTTTTGTTTGCAGAATAGCTATTTGAGGCAAGGAAGTGATTTTGAATAGCATTTTTTAACGCTGAATGTTTTTACATTACTTTTTGGCCTGCCCCCTCCCAGATCCCTGACCCAAGAAAAATTGAGTCAATATGGGGCCTCCAGGCCCCTCGGAGAATGGCTGGTCCCATGATCCCCTCAGCGAGGATGGCTGGTCCCATGGCTTGTGGGGGAACCAAATTTCCTAGTTACGCCTATGGTCGTGGGACCCCCGCCAGGAACCAAGTTCCTCACGCCTTTTCTTCAACTTTTTGTCAATTTTACCGCTTTATTTTTTTGTTTGAAATATAGCTTGATCCCCTTGATTTTCCTTGTTTTGTGGGCCCTTTCTTAAACAATTCTAATGAAACTAAAAAACAAAATGGTTCTTAATTATGAATACACTAATTTTTGAACATTCCTCCCATTTTTATCGGTTGAACTGTATTTCAAGTTAACTTCCATTATTGGGTCGATTGGTAGCAAATGGGGCGTGAAAGAGGCCCTTTTGGCCTTCCTAGGACCCATCCACGTCATCGTCATTCTACTCGTGCCATCTAAGGGCTAATCGGATCGGAAAGCCTACAGAGTCCAGGAGGGCCTGAAGACGCAGCCTTCGCTCCCCGGGCATTCTCCCAAGATTTTACCCCGTCCATTTCAATAAAGACTAATCACACAAGAAAGCTGTTGTCTCCCTTAGGCATTATGTTATGGCTAACTCGATTTGATCCGAGATCCAATCTATTTTAGTACTAATAAATAATTGCTCTTGAGAAAAATTGTAATTGTATTAATTGTTAAAATAAAGAAATATGGAAATATGAATAAATGATTTAACAACCCGAGTAAAAATGATTAAAAATGATCGAGGGATACACACGCCCGCAGCAGGTCTGCATAGTGAACATTGAGGGACACACAGGGATATACATGCCCGCACCAGGGACACACATAGTAGATCGAAAGTGACCAGAAGAAAAATGTGTGTCCCTGGTGCGGGTGTGTGTATCCTCTGTGTCCCTGGTGTGGACGTGTATATCCCTGTGTGTCCCTCAAGGTTCACTATGCAGACCTGCTGCGGGCGTGTGTATCCCTCGATCATTTTTAATCATTTTTTAAGAGAAATCCTTTGAATAGATGGCAGCCAGATTGAAAACAAAAAAAAAAAAATGAACAACTCTAGGCTGAAGTTTCGGAAGGTGTATTCCAAACTTCTTCAGAACAAGGTCAAATATTAGAAACATTCTTCCCTTCTTTAACTTTCTAAGAAAAAAATCTATAGAGCATTTTGTTGTGCTGATTCCAAGCAAAAAGATTATGTGAGCAAGTCAGCGGGATCAGCGCGAAAAAAAAAATGAATTGAAAAAGTTTTTTTTCTTGTTTTTATTCTAACCTATATAAATTAAATAAATTTTATAGCTCAGGACGGAAAGCAAGTCACCGAACCTTAAGACACGTAAATCTTATTTGAATTGGGAAAAGGGGGTAAAGTGACATTGAAAAATTGACATTTATTTTAGATAGTTCTGCACAAATGATAATCAAATTGAGATATTTATTTTATTTCAATTAGCTGAATGTTATTTTGCATTTTAACCAGAACGTCAGATAGACAAAATGATAAAACTATGTGTCTTATAAAAAGCAATCCTCAAAAAGTCAAAATTTGCAAAGTCGATACGATGTAGAATCAACGGTTGACACGTGCAATTAAGCAATTAAGCCAGACAGGTGCCAATGAAAAATGAAAATCGCTCAAGTGTGTGCACAGGGCAAATTGGGAAACATCGGCATAGTGTGGACGCTCCTTACGGTCGCTGGCTTTGCCAATTGGCAGGGCCAACAAACAGGGGCATAGTGTGGACGCACCTTAAGAGTAGAATCTGGCTAAAGATAGCGGTATATCTTTAGATGGAAATAGGTTACTTTTAAAATGATTGAGTTATGAAAATATGTAAATAGGTCTGTATGAATCACTCTTCATATATTTTGGTGAAATTTTTTTAAAAATCAATTAATTAATTTCTCATAAAAAAATTATTTGTTATAAAAAAAAAAAAAAAACAAAGGAAGAAAATTTATAAAGCCAGAATAATTTAGATCAAAGAAATTTCAAACATTTAACTCACATGACTGGAGACAATTTTTTTTCCTCTATTTCAAAACAGCAAATCAGAGAAGCTCACCTGTAACAAAAAATAAAAAAATAATTATTAACGATATAATCTTCAACTTTGGCCTAATAAGCTAAGGGATTATTATGATTTTTAATAAATTATTTTTATAAAAAAAAAATATAGGACCACTTGTGTTGCCACCGTAAAATTTTGTATTTGTATGGTATTAAAATTAATAAAATTATGGCACAATTTTATTTTGCATCTGCCATGCATACTTATGGATAGAGATAAAAAAAAATTGCATTTGGATGACCCAGTTTCATTTCGTTCATATAATCTTGAGCAAATGTTATATATCAAATCATTGATATAAACCTAGTGCTAAAGCTCTTTTAAAAAAACTTAAATGATCTTTTATCAGTAAATTTTAGAAATGAATGGTGTGGATGAATAAGAAAAATCTTATCTGAAAGGTTTCTCTCTCTAAAAGGCTTGTAATCTAGATTAGTGGTTTAAGTTGTAAGAAAGTCAAAAATTTTTCATAAACTATACTGTATAATAAGTTTAAATTAAATCTTCAAGCCTGAAATTGGATTTATAAAAACATTGAAACACTCTGCATGATTGTAACTTGGATATAATTCAAAGAGAGGGCTTCTATTAGCAGGGAGAATTGATAATAATCGTAGAGTATTAAGTCAATATTCAGTAAGAGGGGAATAAGTTTTTCAGTATTTATTAAGACGATCGCACAACTAGGTTACACTCTGGTGTGGGAATGTTTTTTTAAGGAACTCCCCTGATTGGCAGTAAGAAGGATCTCCTTCAGGAGTTTTATGATTAATAATATTTAAAACAAAAGCAAACATTTTTGAAAATGAAAATAATAAGCTTAATGTCAAAAAAAAAAGAATTTTCCGGGAGCTCTAGGGCTTACATTTTCTTATTCCTGGGTGAAGAATGGAGTTTAACCTCCAATAAGGAAAATAATCAGCAACTAGACCTTAAGCTTTTCCTGTTTCAATTTAATTTAAAACACCACGATTCAAATAAGAACCGCGATTTTGACATGTTTGTCTTTGTAAAATTAATTTTATCGTCTTGTGTCGTTGATTTATGTCGAATAATAGAAACTTCCACGATGACCCGCATATGATACAATATGTTGCCGATCTATTATTATATAGGGGTCTATCCATTTCAAGTGATACAGCAGGGGTCGCTCGACCATTTTGTAAAAAAATAATATTTTTTTCCTAGATTCCTACATTATTTCTGAGTTCAAAAGTGATTTTAAAATTTTTTTATCTCTTTTGGTACTGCTACGGCGGCCATTTGCGTTTTGCAAAACGCGCTAATTTTGGCGTATTTAAGGGTTTACAAATTTTTAAAAACTGAAATTTTTCAAAAAATCCAAACTTTGAGCCTCAATATCTTTGTTGGGACAAAGTTTAAAAATCTGAAATTTTTACCAGCAAACCCTCTTATGGTTGTTATACTGCTGTATAAATTTCATCTTTGAGATTTTGTTTTAAGCCAAGTTTTCAATATCATGAAAATCACAAAAAACCCTTAAGCTTGGCCAATACCTCTAGTACTGTAGATAGCTTAGATTAAGTTCCTGGTGTAGGCAATTATTTTACTTAATGTAAACTTAACCTATTTAAATGTAATGTCTTGCTTTTGATGTAAAATAATATGAATTTTTGAAATTTTAATTAACTTTATCACGTTATTTTCAGGTTTACAAAAAAAAAAAAACTTTGTACATTTATTCAATTTATCTGGCTTATTTATAAATTTCATTTTCATAAAGAATATTAAAAATTACACAAACACACACTGTTTTCTTGACATAGAAATATGTACAAATTATTTTTTACTGGTTAGTGTTTTATTCCTGTACCGGACAGTAGTAATGTTAAGTGCTTCATAACCTCACTAGCAACTGATTATGAAGAAAATGTGTAATTTTTAATATTCTTTATGAAAATGAAATTTATAAATAAGCCAGATAAATTGAATAAATGTACAAAGTTTTTTTTTTTTTTTGTAAACCTGAAAATAACGTGATAAAGTTAATTAAAATTTCAAAAATTCATATTATTTTACATCAAAAGCAAGACATTACATTTAAATAGGTTAAGTTTACATTAAGTAAAATAATTGCCTACACCTGGAACTTAATCTAAGCTATCTACAGTACTAGAGGTATTGGCCGAGCTTAAGGGTTTTTTTGTGATTTTCATGATATTGTAACTTGGCTTAAAACAAAATCTCAAAGATGAAATTTATACAGCAGTATAACAACCATAAGAGGGTTTGCTGGTAAAAATTTCAGATTTTTAAACTTTGTCCCAACAAAGATATTGAGGCTCAAAGTTTGGATTTTTTGAAAAATTTCAGTTTTTAAAAATTTGTAGCTCTTAAAGGAATTAAGTCTCAGGGTTGATATTTAAAATACATGCAGTACTAGTGTATAGCTACACACAAAAAAAAAATCAAGCCTGAGATTGTATTCTTTCCAAAGGTAATATGCCTTCAAAAATTGAAATTTTTCCGTTTTCTTACCCCAATGTTGATTGGGTTGCAGACTGTTTTTGATCCATATTTCAGTAAATATGTACTGGAGATAATATTTAGGCTGTTTCTTCCTGATTAAAATGGTTTTTGTTTCATCACTCTAGAATTAATGGTTTCTGAGTTATACAAGTTAACGCAAACCCTTAAATACGCCCAAATTAGCGCGTTTTGCAAAACAAAAATGGCCGCCGTAGCAGTACCAAAAGAGATAAAAAAATTTTAAAATCACTTTTGAACTCAGAAATAATGTAGGAATCTAGGAAAAAAATATTATTTTTTTACAAAATGGTCGAGCGACCAATTATTTTTTTTCTGTATCACTTGATATGGATAGACCCATAGTCCAAATAATATTAAAATTGTGAATTTGTATTTATGCCTTTATTAGTTGAATTTATTATGCTAGTAATTATTTACATGAGTAAATGTAATATCATGATAAAATTTTCTAACAAAATTATATAATATTTTAATTGAAATATACATGTATATATGAATAACAATTTCAATTAAAATTAAAGCCTAACAGCTATTAAATATAATAAAGAATGAAAAAATGAAATCATATATAATTATCATCTTCATATTTAAAAAATGGGGCCGTCCACATATTACGTAACGCCTTTTTTGACGATTTTCTAGTCCCCTCCCCCCCATGTCACAGTTAGTCACATACAAACCCCCCTAAAAATATTATGTCACAACAAAGAACTACCCCCCCCCCCCCCCTACCCCGCGAATAAAATTTCTTATACAAGATTCATATCATTTTACCTTTTTTTTCCCTTGTGACTCAAATAACTCATATAATCACTCCATTTTTCCCTGTTTTGAATCATTCGACGTTTTTTCTATACCAAGGGTCGCGGGTTCGGACCCCAGGCAGTCCGATGATTTTATTTAAGCCATTCGGATACCAAATAAGAATGCCTGGACCCGAATATACTGGGTATATATATATATTACTAAATACGAGTATAGGTAAAGTCTTAAATGGCCTATGTTGCCGAGAAGACTGTGTATGATACATGTAGTGTGAATGAGAAAATATTTTTTTAATTGTATTTACAGATTCCTAAATTTAAAAAAGAGAAAATTTTGAAATATATTCTTATGTATAAAAAAATTTTTCACCTCAGAAATAATTTGAAATCAACTAGGCTCATTTAATCAAAATAATTGACCATCAATCAAAAACCTTTGCAAATTATCATTCTAATCGCGAGCTCATATTAAAATACCCTAAAAAGTATTTCGCTGAATAATTGTGGAATTATTAATAAATGACTGATTCAAGTTAATGCCATCAAATCAACGCATTTGTCCGCTTAATTGTCAAAAGACAAAAGAGAATAATGGAGCTATTTAAATATTTAATGAAAATCTAAATTACAATCACTTTTAAATATAATATATATTTATTTTTAATTTGTTTTAAAGGTCTTTTTCGGCATCGGAGGATATTTAGACCCCATCCTCAATGATAGATTTTCTGCCTCTTGTGCTAACATAATCGTGTTAACATCCCGTCTCATGCGACAAAAATTTATTTTAATTAGATTGGCCACCAATTCAATTGAAATAAATAGAGAAGGCGTCTAAATGATCTTGGAATGTCGAAAAAGACCTTAAATAAAAAAAAAAAAATCTAGTGTGACTGGTCGCACAGCACACAACTTTCTCTTGCCTTCGATAATCTGTGCTTGTCATACCAGATTTTTTGTATCGACAAATATTTCCGACAGTACGATACATTTGAATTCAAGATGTAAAATTTATAAACATGAGAAAATATTTATATTTTTTTATAATATATATAATACCTATGTACCAAATTGACCACTTACTTTTCATAAGTAAGTATTAACAGGTTTGACTAACCAAAGAAAGTTTAATTAGTTCCAAATTTAGTAGTTTACTTGTCCATCATAAGTCGGATGTAAAAATTCAATCTAATAATTAATCGTGAAGACTTTAATTTGCAGAAACTTTCAAGTTTTAAGTAATTTGGTAATTATTTTTAACTCCTATCTTTTATAGAGAAACAATAAAAACAACCACAGTAAAATCTCATTATAACAATAATGTGTCAAAAACTTGATAATATGTAGTATAATTTCTAAAACGTCTTGTCTTTAAAATAGAATTCGGATAATATCCTAGTATACTAAGTAGGGTCCGACCGAAACAAGATTTTCAACCGAAACCGAAACCGAATATTCGGCCTCAACCTTAGTTTCGGCCGGCCGAAACCGTAACCGAAACCGAAACTTGTATTTTCTATAAAAAAATTTTTTTTTCATTTTATCTCTTTTTTTTTGAATAATTTTTTTCCCTTCGGTGAAAATCATTTTACCTTTTGACGTGACAACGTCTTACAAATCATGTTAGAGGGGCATGCACGAAAAAGTTTATCAGCTTGAATAACTCCTCTGTCTTAAGAGGTATAATTATGGGGAATATACGGTTAGAAAGAATGAGTTTTCAGCTAAAGATTTCACCATTTATTTTTTTCCTATCATTTTATTTTACCGCGCTGCGGTAAATTCTAATTTGAAATTTTAAACCCCTGTAGATTCCGAATGGCTAATCAGATCAGACTAAATGAGATGTCATTTGGTGCAGAAAGATAACCTCTAATAGAATAAATAAAAAAATCCCGAGTAATTAACTCCAAAATTGGTTTTTTTCTCGAAAAACCTCATTTTTTAGGCAAAAAAATATCGAAAAATAGCCCTATTTGTGCAACGCATAGCGACTTGACCATAAAAGCTATATTAAATCTAAATATAGTTTTAGAAAGAGTGGTTCAATACCCCGGGGTGTTTTTTTCTTTTTTTTGATATGAGGTCATTTTACCGCATGAGAGCACTCGGCGGGATTTCGTTTTTCGAAAATTTAAACCCCTGTAGATTCCGAACGGCTAATCAGATCAGACTAAATGAGATGTCATTTGGTGCAGAAAGATAACCTCTAATAGAATAAATAAAAAAATCCCGAGTAATTAACTCCAAAAATTAGTTTTTTCTCGAAAAACCTCATTTTTTAGGCAAAAAAAATATCGAAAAATAGCCCTACTTGTGCAACGCATAGCGACTTGACCATAAAAGCTATATTAAATCTAAATATAGTTTTAGAAAGAGTGGTTCAATACCCCGGGGTGTTTTTTTCTTTTTTTGATATGAAGTCATTTTACCGCATGAGAGCACTCGGCGGGATTTCGTTTTTCGAAAATTTAAACCCCTGTAGATTCCGAACGGCTAATCAGATCAGACTAAATGAGATGTCATTTGGTGCAGAAAGATAACCTCTAATAGAATAAATAAAAAAATCCCGAGTAATTAACTCCAAAATTGGTTTTTTTCTCGAAAAACCTCATTTTTTAGGCAAAAAAAATATCGAAAAATAGCCCTACTTGTGCAACGCATAGCGACTTGACCATAAAAGCTATATTAAATCTAAATATAGTTTTAGAAAGAGTGGTTCAATACCCCGGGGTGTTTTTTTCTTTTTTTTGATATGAGGTCATTTTACCGCATGAGAGCACTCGGCGGGATTTCGTTTTTCGAAAATTTAAACCCCTGTAGATTCCGAACGGCTAATCAGATCTGATTAAATGAGATGTCATTTGGTGCAGAAAGATAACCTCTAATAGAATAAATAAAAAAATCCCGAGTAATTAACTCCAAAATTAATTTTTTTCTCGAAAAACCTCACTTTTTAAGCATAAGTCGCCCTTAATGGATAAAAAAAAGCCACACCTGTCATATATTGTTTCAATGAAAATGTTTGAACATGTTTATTTATGAAAACAAATTACTAGTAAAAAAAAAAACAATACTTTCTCTCTTTATATTTCAATATAGGTAAGAGAAAAAAAATTTTTTGAAGTCAAGCAAAAGACGTTGTCACGTTAAAAGCCACCGGCTGTGTAGAAAACACAGCCAACACCTATTTTTTTTAGGGAGACTAAATTTTTTTTTTTTTTTTTTTTTTTTTGCATGCGAGTCTCATCCAATTTTTTCAGACTCTGGTTTCGGCCGGCCGAAAGGTTCGGCTACTTTTTGGCCGAAACCGAAACTACGGCCGAAACCATGATTTTTGGCCGAAACTGTAACCGAAACCGAATATTCGGTCGGTTCCTAATACTAAGTAACATGTTAAGATACAATTAATATATTCTAATCATAGGCTTCTAGCAATGAATTTAATGCTATCACTTGTGTCCTATATGAATAGAATAAATATGAGCGGATAATAATATTGTAAATATACATGAATATCTAATGGCGTTTTTGATGTCTACCTCGCCACAGATGTAGAAAAGCAATAATGAATGAAACCATAGCATATGAATTTTATATGATTTTCTTTAAAAATAAAAAATGATTTTCAAAAGTGGTACTTTCATTTAAATAATGATATATGCATTTAGACTAAATTAATTCATGCGACCAATTGAAATGAATATAAGAAAAAGTTGTCGTCAAACTTTTATTTGCATTTGACCTTCTAAGTCGAAATAACAAGATGTTTTCATTTAGTTTCTTTATGTTAAATCTTCATCTTACAATATATTCGTTATTATAAGGGTGTTTTATGGCTGAACATTCTTGATCATTTATATATTCATTTATAGATAAGTAATCTACCCTTCAGTGTTTTTGTGACTATACTAGAAAACTAATTAAAAAGAGATTTTTAACGCGAGATCCTCAAATCCAATACATAATAACTAGGGATGGGCTGGATCGAGATCCTTTTGGATATAAATCCAAAAATTTTCGGATATGGATTGAAATCCTTTTTTGGGGAGGATCTTGGATCTGGATCGAAATCATTTTTGCTGTCTGGACCTGCGGATCGGATCTCTAATCTTTTTCAAAGGATTTTCAACCCTTTAAAATTTTTTACTTTTTAATAAATAGGCTATTTATATCCTTTTGATTCAACCAAACGCCTATAAAAAAAGTCAGAATCAGATTCTCGAATCGCGGATTTGGACTTTTGGATCTCCTCTTTTATATCCGATTAGCGAACCGGATCGCCCGAGTTTGTCGGATCGCTAATCCTTTTGCAGCAGTCGGATCGGATTAGCGGATCGGATTGTCAGAACTACCCATATCTGCGGATCGGATCACTAATCCTTTTTTAAAGGATTTTGCCTATCCATGCATATTCCATTGTTACAATTTAAAGAGAAAAAAAAATAGCAGCTACAATAGTATATCCTTGTAAGAAGAATCAATTTATGAGAAAGCTAGATTGCTTGCTGGTTTTTTTTTTTTTTTTTTTTAATCTTTTGCCTCTGAAAAGTTTTTTTAAATTTATTTTCTATGATACGTTTTAAAAAATACGAATTAGTTTTATTAAACATTAAAAGAAAGGAGATTAATTTCTGAATAAATATTTATTAACTTGTCTTTTATTGACATTCCCGCCCCTATTTCTGTTTAGAAAAAAAAAAATTAGAATATAAATTAATGAAAAAGCCTTGAGGCGTAAATATCTAGCATAAATGGCTTTGCTAAAATATGAAGGTAATGATCCATCGGAAGACAAAACAAAATGGTTATTTGCTAATTTATAAGCAAAGCGAGTGACGGGCAAGGCATGCGGAGGAATTTTTTTTTTTTTTTTTTTTTAAAGGACATCAAGAATAAAAAAAAATCAAGAATAAAAAAAGGATAACTATCTATCTATCTATTCAATAAAATAATAGATAAATTAATTTTTATTTTCTTTTACCTTCAGTTAAGAGACTTTAAGAATTATAATATTTCTATATAAAATTAAATGATATTAAAATTAAAAATATTAAAAATATTTTTTTTTATTATTCTTCTAGATGAGTGGCTCCCAACCGGTACCCAAGGGTGCCGCGTGATTGGCTAAAGGGTGCTGCGAGATTTTGAGATAAATAAAAAAAAAATTACCCTATACTTAAGCTAACAAAACTATTAATGTTTTTTACTCAGTGACTGTAGTAAAGTTTACTATATTATGTTATAATGTACGTTACTTATTATAGTCTATAATATTTCAATAAATTTACATATTAAACTTAATTTTTTTTTTAATTCAAGGAAGTGTTTAATGTTATTCGCAACGGTGTCGTGAACTTCAAAAGGTTGGGAAACTCTGTTCTATAGAATCAATAACAAATTAAAGATAGGATCAACAAATTGTGCATACGGAATAAAATAAAGGGTCGGACTAAGCCGAGCGCACAACTTTGCCTACCCACTACTCAAGAAAAAAATATTTGTCCCCCCCCCCCCTAGAGCCCCCCTGATAATCCGATGTTATACATATTATATATCATTTTACTCGGGGAGAAGTCTAGTTTCTGAATATATAAAAAAAATTATAGGTTATGTAAGAAAAAAAAATGTGTCCCCCCCCAGAGCCCCCTAATGGTCCGATGTTTACCAAAAGCTTTCCAGTTCTTGGCCTCTACCCCTAGTTTATGAGTGCAAAATTTCAAAACAATTGAACGAATAGTTTTTGAGATTTCGTTGACGAAAAAAATTACCACAGACATACACACACACACACAGACATCATTCCAAAAACTTCTTAAATGAATTCAGGGGACCTCAAAACGCATTTTGGCAGCTTCAGAAAAATTTCGATTTTTTTTACGATTACATTAACTTTACCTGTCCAACCTACGGTTGATGGGCAAAGTTAAAAAAAGAAAACCCTGACAAAGAAAAATGCAAGTCTTAGCTCGTGTAATTCTTAGTCACGATTCGCATATTTCCCATAAATATTAAATTATTATTATACATTTTTTTAACAATATTTTCTCAAATATAGAGTTGAACAAGAAAAATTTGAAAATGTCAGATTAAAGAAAATGCAATTTTTAGTGAATGATTTATTTTTAAGTGTTTTATGATTTTCAGATATGATTTAAGAGAAAGGTGAGTTTTATTTTAAGGTACGAGAACAGGCAATGACTGTCATTCTGTCACTCAGCCGAGAAAAACCGCCATTTTTATATAAAATGGAAAGGATGAAAATAAAACTCACCCAAAAATCAATGTTTATAAAACCAGGGGAAAAATTAGATAAAAAAAAAAGCGATATCGAGAATCAGTTAGAAAGAGTTATAAAGGCCTACGATGTAAAAACAATTTTAGTGTAAAACTAATTTTTCGTAAAATTTAAAGCCATTGAAAGAATATCTTTTAAAATTTTAATTATTAACAATCTTGTAATTTTGTTCTATGTGATTTCCTATTACTCATTTTGCAATAAAAGGAAAATAAAATCGTTACAAATTTCTGATATAGGAAGGAAAATTCTCCTTTTAATAATGTGATATAATTTTCCTAAATAACTGCGAAAAATCAAAAAAGGGGTTCAATGAACTGGAAATAAATTTGCATTTATTCATTTCTTTTCAAAGGCGAATAGATATTTTGACAATACGAATTTCGCTTACCAATGATTCTTTATTCAAACAAGATACAAAACAAATAAATCATTTGTAACTATAACAGTAAAACTGTTTATATTAACTTTGTGTGGAGTTTGAAAAATTCCAATTTAACTTAAGAGCAGGAAAAAAACTTTTATTTGTAATTTTAGTTTTGTTTGTATAAGGAAATTTAAAAAAAAAAAAAAAAAAAAAACTGGTGAGATCACAATTTTCTTTAACCTTCGGTATTGTCACACCAGAGCGCTGAGATATATTTAGTTAGTATATTAGAAACCAAAACGCAAAATTTATAGAATTTAAAATAGTAATAAAAATTATTGGAATGGAACTTTTTTCTAAGGCAAAATAAATTCTTGAATTAAACCTATAATTTAAAAAAATGTCCTCATTATAAGTTATGGAAATAAACACCAGTCGTATATAAAAGTATAAAGAAATCATTGTGATAAATACCATTAAAGATATTAATAATCATAAATTTTGAACTCTTATGAAATCAAGAACTATTCATTTAGGGAAAAATCTATATATTTGAATTAGATTTTAGTATTCAAAACATCTCGATTTTTTTCGGACTTAACCAAGTAACTAATAACCCTCCCATCTTTGTTAGATATGTAAAATTTATAATTAATTATAGGACAAGTGGAAAAGCCCCGGACGCGGGCTATTCCTCAGGAGCAAATGCAAAATTTTAAAATTTTAAATTTCCCTCTCTGACTCAACTTCCTTTTATTCTGGCACATATAGGCATATACACACAGGGACAGGACAGTCAGCCGCTAGCGCTTTATATTATAGTATGATGATGATGATATATGCAAAACCATTTCTACTGTCTTTCTTATGAAGTTCAAGAATAAAGTGTGCTTCAAACAATTTTGGGGGAAAGAAATATATATACACTAAAAAAAAAATCATTAAACTCGATTATGAGAAGATCTGATACAATTCAGCTCTGAACATAATCCAACTTTGGGAGCAAAATGGGAGATGAATAGAGAGAGAGAAATTAACTGAAAGTTTCTTGTTTTATTCCTACATCTTTTCGATAAATGTTACAATTAGGACTAAAAGGGCCATCACAGGAGAGGATATGTTGTTTTTTTGACCCAGTTGTCTTATTATTCTTAATAAAATTTAAATTTAATTTAACTTTAATAAATTAGTGTCATTAAATTTTTGCCCTTTGACCTCAAAACTGACCTCACAAAATTACTAGAGAAGAAAACCAAGTAGATAATAAAATGCTTGTTTGGAATCCAACGTCGGGTCACATTTATTTTTTTTTCTCTCTGATCTCTTTTCGAATTTTATTGGTGTCAGTTTCTGGCTTTAGGTGGCAAAAGGACATTACTTCCACTTTGATGACTGATCACTTCGCTTCACGGGATCATAGTAGTCGTATATCGAAACTCTCTACGATTTAGTAAAGGAAGGGAAGTGGGAGAAGATCACAGAATTGCGATGATTCTATTAGTTAATCAAGTTAATTTACTCCATCACTCTCGAGAAACCCTTTCTCTCAACATCTACATATGTAGTACGCTAACGTGTTGAGGCAGGCTAATGACATTTATTGAAATGAGCGAGAGAGAGAGAGAGATGTATGCGATACAAACATTCCGTAAATGTGTAAATAAATATATGTAAATAGAATATAAAAATAGAAATTCAAACATATATGCAAATTTTAATTTTGTTAATAGATATCTATTTAATTAATAAATAATAATTAATTAATTAGGGATGTATGGAAGCAGAATTTATCATTTAAACGAAGTACCATCTAATGCAATAGTATTGGGTCTAAAGCCCGGTAGTTAGGCAGCCTAAATGGTTTTGAGAGAAATAAATACCTTTTTCAAAGCAAACAATAGGCCGAATGATCATTTGTAACAAAAGAGTAACTATAAAAATCTGGTGTGACTGTAGCACAGCACACAACTTTCTCTTACCCTCGGTAATCGAAAGTTGTGTTTAGTGCTCGTCACACCAAATTTTTTGTGTCGACATATATTTAGTTTCGGACAGTACGGTACATTTGAATTCACGATGTAAAATTTATAAGTATGGAAAAATATTTATATATTGTTACTATAGCAACCATTTCTCCTATCTTTCCTATGAAGGACAAGACCAGTGTTAAAGAGCATGTAAAAAATAATTGATTTATGAAATTTAATCAAAATCGTTGGAGCGAATTTTGAGAAAAACGGAAAAAAAAACTGAAAAACTACATCAGTAAGTACTAGTAGTTTTTGGCCGATTTTATTCACAGACTCCTACTTTCTGCATGTCCAGAAAGTGTCTATTTTAAATATCAAAGTTAGAGACCCCATGCCTCAATATCACAGGTATACTTTCCTTCAATTCTAAGAGATTAGATCTGAATGTCAATAAATAAATAAATATTAAGAATCTAGGGTGAAAAACCGCACGTCATAGATTTATAATTGTAATAAATCAATCAAGAAGAGGTAAATCGTGAAAATATTTATTTATGTAAAAAAAAATTTAAGTTAATGATTTTGGAACTAGGAAATAGGATAATCAATAAACTGGAATAAGTCTGTTCTTTAAAATTGGATGAACTCAACTCAATGACCCGGCTGTCGATAAATAACCTATAGAAAAGAGCTAGGCTTTAGGACAAAGATTGAAGTCACGCTTCTTGTTCTAGGTCTTCACTTTCTGGTCAAGTTTATTTAAATTTTAGTGATTAGTAATTATTAACAGTAAAAATTTCTTAATTTTTTAATAAGTCATTAAAAAAATTATAACTTTCTGTCCCAATAATTCTTTATTAATATAATTCATTTAAAAAAATCTGGTGTGACTGGCGCACAGCACACAACTTTCTCTTACCTTCGGTAATCGAAAGTTGTGTTCTGTGTTGTCACACCAGATTTTGTGTCGACATATATTTAGTTCCCAACAGTAGGGGACATTTGAATTAGATGTAAAATTTATAAGTATGGCAAAATATTTATATTTTGTTACCATGGCAACCATTTCTCCTATCCTTTTCTATGGGGTACAAGAGTAAAGTGGTCTTCAGAAAATTTCAATGGCAAAATGAGAATATACATTTTATAGAGAATCTAAAAAATAATTGATTTTTGAATTTAAAAAAAAATCGTTGGAGCAAATTTAGAGAAAATCGAAAAAAACTGAAAAAGTGCATCAGTAAAGTACTAGTACTCATTGGTCGATTTTGTTCAAAAGCTTCGTGTCACGTCCCATGGGGGTGCCTAACTTAAATATAAAATTTCAACCACCTAGCTCTTTTCGTTCTTGAGATATTTTGTTCACAGACACACAGACACACAGACAGACAGACCATGTCGCGAAAACCACTTTTTGGATTCAGGGGACCTCAAAACGTGTATATCCATCAAAATCTCGACATCGAATTTTTGACATGAATCCAATACTTTCTCTCTCTATATATATTAACATATATATAGAGGTAAGAGAAAGTAAAAAACCGCATTGAAAAATTTCTTATAATAGTCTAGTTTTTTTTTTTTTTTTTTTTTTAAGTATGTTTAAACGTCGCTTCTACACCCCCCTTAACTTTCATTTTCGAGGGCAAAATTAACTTTCATTTTCGAGGGCAAAACGCCTGATTCATTAATGTATTCATGTCAACTTTTAAAGTACCGGTACCTTCCAAAGCGCGCGTCAAACGCCTGTCATATGATCGTAGTCTAAAAGGGATTAGATAAAATAATCAACAAATGCACTTTCTCCATTTAAAGGTAATTAAATTTTTTTTTTATTCAAAAAAAGTTGACTCATAAAAGACCAATTATAACTTGTACATTCATATAATAGAAAAATTATTCAATTCTGGATTGAATATGGATGCCTATATTGCAGGCGTTTGGGATTAAAATCATCTTTTTGTATTTATTTATGAAAATATCATTAATCTTTTGATTGTAATCATTATGTCTAAACTATAAGGGATTAGCCTAAGCTGAAATTTTCCGGTATTTAGCTAAATAATTGGTGGTGGTTGTCTCTTCAATATATGTCTGTTTAAACCATTAGTCAAACGAGTAAGCGAGAAAGTCAAGTGATGAAGCATAAAGGCGAATGAAGTGGGATGAGGTTTATTATAGCAAAGATCAATTAGCAGATCAACCTTTTTTTTATCCAATTCCCAATCAATTAATTGAAATCAACTAATTTTAATTAATTAATAGTAATAAATTAACTTTTTGACAGATTCATTGATTCTATGTAGCTAGAAGCAAATATTTTGCATATTTCGTTAACAGGAAAATACTAAAAATAATTGTTAAAGTATTTATCTATCTATTTCACTAACTTTTACCTATAAAGTATTAGCCTAAGCTAAAATTTTTCGGCAGGCAGAACTATTTAGCTAAATAATTAATTGGTGGTGGATAAAAATATTAAATTTATTATATTTTCTGTAAATTTGAAAGTGTATGATTTTTTTTAAGGTCTTTTTCGGCATCTAAGGCCATTTAGACCCCATCCCTATTTATTTCAAATGATTTGAAGTCAAATCAAATGAAATAAATTTTTCTCGCTTGGGACGGGAAGCGAACCCGGGACTCCGGTGCGAGAAGCTAATGTCTTCCCACTGAGCCTCGGCTCCCGGGCAATGTATGATTTAAAGTAGATATAAATTTAAAATGTTAAATATCTATTTTTACTTTCTCTTACCTATATTGAACAAAATCGACCAAAGAGTACTACTACTTTACTGATGCACTTTTTCAGTTTTTTTTTTTTCGATTTTCTCAAAATTAGCTTTAACAATTTTGATTAAAATTCATGAGTCATTTACTTTTTAGATGCTCTTTCAAATGTATATGCTCTCATTTTGCTCTCAAAATTGTTTGAAGCTCACTTTACTCTTGTACTTCATAGAAAAGGTAGGAGAAAAGGTTGCCATGGTAACAAAATGTAATTGTTATAGCTCTCACTGTACGTAGTACTAACAAGGGTAAGAGCTTATGCAGAGATGTCCGTCTGTCGTACGCATAAAAATTACGACCTGATCTAAAGGTCGTAGAAAAATAATAATTACATATACGTATTCAGCATAAAAAAACTGGTTCAGGGAAAAATACGTTTTGTTTACTACTGTAAATTTTTTCTTACTTTTTTATTTCTGGACCCAAATATTTGTATCGTTTAAAAGTCTATATCCTAAGTACCAGAAAAAACTTAAAAAAATAAATAAATAAAATCACAAAAAATCTGGTGTGATAAGCACAGAACACAACGTTCAATTACCGAGGGTAAAAGAAAGTTGTGTGTTGTGCGAGCAGTCACACCAGAATCCTTTTTAAATTGTGATTGTATAAATATAATGATGATAGAAAAATTTGATTCGAGATTCAATGAAGCGACTGATTGAAATTGATTTCTATCAGAGAAAAAAGCGAATCTGCTATTGTGCTGAATATCCAACGATTCTTTTAGATGGGGTCACCTCTTTAGACTAAAAAAAAAATAATAATAATTTTTGAAATGATATCTACATGTTTATGTGGATACATCCGACACTCTTCGAAACTTTTCTAGATTTTTTCTAATTGATTTTGGATCTCGGATTTCAGATAATATCGTTATTAATTCATGAGAACATTTTTGGAGTTTAGGCTTTAGCGGTTGCTATCATTAGTAAAAGAATTAGATTTTCGGTTTAACTGTGGTTTATTTGTAAAAATTACAGTTTCGTCCACTTATTCTGTGGCCTTCTTCAGGTACAATTCAGCTAAGATTATAAAGGTTGTTGCATCTGTGACAATCTCAATTGAATTAGTTGAGAAGCAGCACCCATCTTGTTTTTTTTTTTTACTTTCTCTTACCTCTATATATATGTTAATATATAGAGAGAGAAAGTATTGGATTCATGTCAAAAATTCGATGTCGAGATTTTGATGGATCTTCACGTTTTGAGGTCCCCTGAATCCAAAAAAGTGGTTTTCGCGACATGGTCTGTCTGTGTGTCTGTGAACAAAATATCTCAAGAACGGAAAGAGCTTGAAGGTTGAAATTTTATATTTAAGTTAGGCACCCCATGGGACGTGACACGAAGCTTTTGAACAAAATCGACCAATCAGTACTAGTACTTTACTGATGCACTTTTTCAGTTTTTTTTCGATTTTCTCTAAATTTGCTCCAACGATTTTTTTTTTAATTCAAAAATCAATTATTTTTTACATTCTCTATAAAATGTATATTCTCATTTTGTCATTGAAATCTTCTGAAGACCACTTTACTCTTGTACCCCATAGAAAAGATAGGAGAAATGGTTGCCATGGTAACAAAATATAAATATTTCGCTATACTTATAAATTTTACATCTTGAAAATCGAATATACTGTACTGTCGGTAACTAAATACATGTAGACACAAAAAATCTGGTGTGACAAGCACAGTACACAACTTTCGATTAACGAAGGTAAGAGAAAGTTGTGTGCTGTGCGACCATCACACCAGATTTTTTTTTTCAACTAACTAACTGTGACAATTCACAGATGCAACAACCTTTATAATCTTAGCTGAATTGTACCTGAAGAAGGCCACAAAATGAGTGGACGAAACTGTACTGGTAATTTTTACAAATAAACCACAGTTAAACCGAAAATCTAATTCTTTAACTTATCATGAGAACATTTCTTGTTTCTAAAATTGAAAATTTCTATATCTCTATTTACTATTCATTAAGAATTTTTTAATATAAATAAATGTTTAGATGTAAGTTTTAGAAAATAAAATATCTAAATTATATTCCCTCCCCCTCTGGTTCGAGTTCAAATCTATAAAAGATTATTTTAAGTGATGTTCAGCTTTTAAATTTTTAACACTTTCAAATAAAAGAGGTTAATATTTATTTTGTCACATATCATTTCAAAATAGAGTAAATTAGAAACACTTGCGCAAATATTTGATTGGAAATTAAAGATATTTTTCTACATTTTGACATCTATATATAAACATAGGATGATTAAATTTTGCCTTTCAGAATTAGAGGTCATATGTAACATGGTTACTCTATTTGTGCTCATTAATATGCACTAGCGGTTCATATAATATATTAAGTCAATGTATAAATTTCAACATATGAAATAGAACCAAGAACTGACCTGCCAATGGGTTTACATATTCTCAAATAATGCAATCCACAAAAAGTGGAGTTTATTATATATGGTTGTAAAACTCTATATTTATTTGATGGTTCTACATTTTTCATAGAAAAAGTAATTCTTTGACATTTTTCTTCAATTTTTTGCTGTATTCTAAATAAATAACTAGTCTAACAATGTAAGAGCTGGTGACGAAAATGGGCAAGAGTTTTCTGAAGGCTAATATTTTCAGAATAGGTTGCATTTTAGTAGTGGAAAGATATTCTAGAGTCAGCACTTCTAGTACCGGGGCCGGGAAAAAGCACGTAAAGATGTTATATTAATTAATATCTCTAATCTGTTTTCTGAAAGCTCAAAGTTTGTAGACAACTAGCAAATAGAATATAAAATAGGAATCTAACAGTCAGTCAGCGAAATTTTCCCTTCGTTAATCGAAAATTGTGCAGCGTGCTTGTCACACCAGATTTTTTGTGTCGAGATATATTTAGTTTCTCAAAGCATCTTAGTTAACTTGACCACTTGTTTATTATTATTTTGGAAAGTTTCAGCCTTCCAAAAACACTTTGGGTTACGATATTTTTTTTGACAGGTTTGAACTAGCACGTGCCCCAAAATTTTGCTGTCTGACTGTTAGATTCCTATTTTATATTCTATTTGCTATCTATAAATTTTGAGATTTCAGAAAACAGTTAAGAGATATCATTACCAGAGGCCGCGGTAGTGGAAGTTCTGACTCTAGAGTATCTTTCCATTACTAAAATGCAACCTATTCTGAAAATATTAGCCTTCAGAAAATTCTTGCCCATTTTCGTGGCCAGTTCTCCGACTAAATCATTGATGAAGTCTAGCGACCACTGACTGATTTTTAGATCAAGATGCAAAAGTTTTACATCTGGGAGGCCAATTCTATTAATTTATTAGAGGGTCGGAAGAATTTTAAGGGTAGATATGAATAAAGTCTGCATCTCAAACATCGATCCCAGAAAGTCTTTTTAGTTTTACTTTAATCACTAGTCAAATAATAAAAAAAGCAATTTTATATTTTCCATTTGTAATAAATGATAAAAAAAAAATTAAAAGTTTTTAGCTGATTGATCCACCCTTTGAAAATTCTCTTGCATCCATTACGTTACACTCAAATCATTTTGTTTGGAAATAGTCTTGTTTATTTAACTAAATGGAATAATTTACCAAGTTCCCTTCGTTTCAATAGAACGAGAAAAATTAATGGAAAACATTCATTGTCAGGTTTGTCTATTTTATCTTGTGATTTTTATCCCTAGGAAAACAGCTGGTATCTAAAAGTATTTTCTGCCGCAAGTGTCTCGCTTTTCTAAATTTTTAAATTATTAAGATAAAATTTATAAATGCACGAATATCAATAAATATGATGAAAAGAGACTGTAAATAAATTTTTTTAACTGACGAGTACGTCGAGGCCTCTTCATAGGTATGTAAATATAGAATAGAAGACAATTTATCAATAATTAAAATAAAGATAAGAATTTTGCAAGATGAGTTTCTGTTGATTGGGCACAAATTGCGCTCCCTGGAGTCGAACCAAGATCTCCACGCTTTCGCTGCGGGTGGACTACTCCTACTTTATCCTAGGTCCCCAGCCCAATAAAAACAAAATCTCGCTTCCGCCTATTATTTTATTTTAAGATCTTCTTCGTGCTAATAAAATTGTGTGTTTTTTGGCCGGGGGACCTAGGAAAAAGGCAATCAGCCCGGCGCGAAAGCGTGGAGGTCATGGTTTGAATCCAGGGGGGGGGGGGACCCAATCAAACACAAACTCATCTCGCAAATTTCTTATCTTAACTGACTGACTTATTTACTGTCTATTTGAGCGTTGATTGAGAAAATTCCATATGTTTTCAAACAAAGCTCTACCTAGTTAATTAAAATAAATTTTAGAGCGAAAACTAATCCTTTGCATGCTCGAAGAGTCAAAACTCTAAATATTAAATTTTTTGAAAATGTCAAAATTATATCGCTAAAAATAAATTTAGTTAATTTTTTTTATCAAAATACATATCAAGGATAACTGATTTATAATAAAAAGTTCGAATTTAGTTAATAAATTTCAATAATTTGCAATACATATTGAAGTATTGGCGATGACACACAAGAGAGGTCTTTTGAGAAGGTGTTGATTTCCAATTGGTTAGAGATCGAACTAAATAAATGAAACGAAGGGTGAATCCTACGCCTTTGGTGTTAAATGATTGGCCTTGAAGGACCTGAAACGACTCTAGGGCCTTTGAGGCCTTCATTTCTTCCTTTTTTCCAGTTAACAAGCTTGCAGGGTAGATATGTTCCAGGATAAACAGAAAGAGATCAGCCAAAAACTTTTTCCCTCTTCTTAAATTGAATCAGAATCAATCGAAACTTTTTTTTTTATTTTAGAACTCGTTATGCGGATTTTTCATCGAGTTTACTTCTAAAATATTAAAATCATAAAGAGATAGAAGTTTTAGAAACATATAATAATAGCCTAATAATATGAAAAATTGAAAAGAATTTTTTTTCAATTTTGTATAAAATATTCATGAACAAAATAATTATGTGAAGTTTTTTGTGAAGGTAATTTACAAATATAAATAAGTTTTGAATTGTGAATGAAGAACAAACAAGATTGTTGCTTTTAAAATAAGAATAATATTCAATAAGAAATTATTTTTGTTAATTTTGAAATATAAATAATTCGGTGCTAGTTTAGATAAATAATATAAAAAGCGAGTAATTTGTAAAGTAGATTTAGTGAAAGAAAGTCACAAGCAACAAAAGAGAGGTTATTATTATTATTTTTTTAAACACTCACACTTTTCTCCCACTCACACACACACATACACAAAGTCTTTTCGGCAACTTAGGCCATTTAAGACTTTTTACGATACCTGTTATTTGTAAATATATCATTTGTGAATCCAAGCATTTTTACTTAACCAATTTGGTATCCAAATAGCTTAGCCTAAATAAAATCATCAGACTGCCTCGACCCTCGACCCTTGGTATACAAGGCAGGTGCACTACCAAATACGCCAAGCCCGAGAGCTATGGATAATATTGATAATAAAATATGTCTATAGGCCTACTCTTACAATGTTGTAATGAGGAACTGGTGCTTGTTGGGTGTCAAGAATCATAACTATCAGTTTAAAAAGAATCAGACTTCATTTTTAGCTCCATTATTCGTAAAAATCCTTTGAACATGTAGTAGAATTAATTGACCACTAGTGAAATTTTCATTCACTCCAGATTTCGACGCCATTTTGCTGTGGCTTATGACTATCTTACTTCTCAAATCATCACTAGCTGCCCAAATAAAGAACTTCCGCCTAACATATGCAGTCAATTATTGTAAATTCAAGCACTTTCTTTGTGTGGTATTAAAGAGGGATATTTATCTCAAAAATGACAAAATGGTGGTTTATTGCTATATTCCACTAAGCCCTTCAAATGCTTCGATTATCATAGAAAAGAGAAGTTTAAAGTGAACATTTTTTTTTATTAATAGAAGCGCCATTTGATCCCTGAGGATGCGGCCCCAGGATATCCGCTCTATAGGCGTGTGAGTTGACCTATGCCTATGACACCCATTATACCAACCAATTCGACCAGGGGGTGGGGAAAAAGCCGCACGCATCCTCATCCATGTCCCCACTTAACAATCCATAATTTCAGTTGTTATTAATAAAATTAAAAAAAAATCTAATAAGTTTAAGAATTAAAATACACGCAAAAATCTGGTGTGACTGGTCGCACAGTACAGAATTCTTATACCTTTGGTAAGAGAAAATTGTCTTCTGTGCTTGTCACAACAGAGATTTGTGTCGACATTTGTTTAGTTTCCACTGATCAATTAGAATTCAAGATGTAAAATTGATAAACATGAGAAAATATTTATATTTTGTTACCATGCCAACCATTTCTCCTAACTTTTCTAAGAAGTAAAAGAGTAAAGTGAGCTTCAAACAATTTTGCAAAATGAGATTATACATTATAAAAAGCATCTAAAAAATAATTGGTTTTTGAATTTTAATCAAAATCGTTATAGCGAATTTAAGAAAATCGAAACAAACTGAAAAAGAACATAAGTAAAATAATAAGTACTTTTTGGCCGATTTTGTTTAAAAGCTTAGTATTAGTCCCAGGGGGTGGCTAACTTAAATATAAAATTTCAACCTTCTAGTTCTCTTTTCGTTCTTGAGATATTTTGTTCACAGACAGACAGGCAGGCCATGTCGCGAAAATCACATTTTTGGACATCGAATTTTTGGCATGAATCCAAAACTTTCTCTCTCTAAATATTAACATATATAGAGGTAAGAGAAAGTAATTAGAGATTAAGGGATTGTCAAGTTATTAATTAATTATATCTATAAAAAGATAGTTGATTTAAAAATGATTAGGTAAGTTGAAGTTAATTTGAAATTCATTTATATTTAAATTGGAGTAAGATCAAAAAAGCAATTGTTTGATATTGTGAAAGTCTCTTTAAGGAAATAAAGAAGGCTATGGATTTTAGGGAATAAGCATATTCATCGGATGGGGAGGGGATGTGTATTTATGATAAATCAGATATGTGACATAAAATGGGGCTTGTGTTATAAAGATCACTTTGGATAAAGAAAGGCTCTAAAATACGCGGCAATACAGTGTATGACTAAAATTGGCCGTAGAATCCAAATATGCAATCATAATCAGGGCGTTCCATTTAAAAATCCATAACTTTGATATGGATCACCCTTTATAAGAAGTGCAAATGGAAAAAAATATTTTTAATTTGTTGCCCTAGGGCCCCACATTATGCACGATCAACTAATTATAAAAATTTATATAATTAAATATTTATTAATTCAAACACCCGAAAAAAATAAGGGTGTGGGTGACTAGTACTTTTGGGGCCGGGAATTGAACCATGGATCCTCCAATTTGTACTAGGAGTGCCCTTACCACTAGACCACAGCACGACATTCGGGTAAAAGTTTGGAAAGCTTTCCAGGGTAAGGGCACTTCGAGTACAAATTGGAGGATCAGTGATTCAACTCCCGGCGGCACACCCTTATTTTTTCCAGTGTATGAATTAATAAATATTTAATTATATACATTTCCGTTTCGCGGCTCACATACGCGATATATATGGTATAATATGTTAAATATTATATATTACGTCCGTTAATACGCCCACAATCTTCCGTCCATGCACTATTGGTCCATCCGGTATATGCTAACTGATTTGTAAAATTTATTTTAAAGTACAATATGGTATTTCTTTTTCATCTTATAAAGAGGATAAAATTTTTTTCCCATATAGTGTCGGTATAAAATTCAAAATCAAATACAATTCATAGTATGAAGTCTAAATTATGCAACATTTAAAGGGCTAAAAGAAAAATCACTCACTGAGTGATGTTCCCATTGGATGTATCCAAAGGAGGCTGATGTATTACAGGCAAAGAGAAGAGCAATGGGGGACAATTAATCTTTATTCATTCGCCACTTGGGTCCCCTGAAAACCATCAGTTGCCTTCCTTCAGCCGGATTACAAACTAATCAAGTTCATTCGCATCCAGCTATGCTTTTTTTCCCTCCATCTCTCAGTTTTATTAAAATGAACCAAATAACTTATTTTGTTTACCAAAAGGATGCTGCCTGAAATGAAGCTCTATAAACAAATTTAATTAAAATTAAAAAAAAATTTTATATAGTGAACGCAATTTTTATAAAAGAGATACTTGTATAATGAGAGTTTTTTTTTTATTTATTTTTTTTTTTTTGCTAAAGCACTAACAAACTTAATTAGTAGCAAAAAGATTAAAGAGAGGAGATTCAAATAAAATTTATTTCAATATTTATGCGTATTATTCTAAGAAGAATTTAATAATGATTAATGAGAAATTAAAAAAAAAAATGTATCAATGTGATGTTTACAAATAGTATGAATGTACTTCCAGTTAAAAAATGCAAAACAAATGCATTATACAATGAATGTATGTTTAGAGATTACTAACTGTGTAAAAAGTCTAAATATTTTAAATTATGTAATCCTAACAGTCTGTTTTAAATACATCTAATGTATAAATAAATATTTTATTTTTATTTAGTTTTCAAAAAGCTTATTCAAATCTCGAGAATGATGATTATGTATCAATAATAATAAATATTATTAAGGGTAGGTTAATGAAAGAAATTTCTTCTAATTGTATATGGACTTCTCTAGAGTAGAGAAGTTGCTTTTGTACTTTTAGCAGCAAATATGGGTCTCTAGAGAAATAATTATACAAAAAATTTAAATGTAACAATAAAAATTATTTAGAATATGTGAGGTTCTAAATAATTTTTACTTATAAATATGTTTCACAGAAAACCTACACCACTTTCCCTCCAAACTATAAATGTAACAATGTTTTAGTAATGTAGTAGTTCATGTTCTAGATATTAGTTCATGTTTGGTTGCTGGAAGAAGGGCGAATTAACTCCAATTATTGCTTAAGAGTTTCTTAAAATATGTAGTTGCATGGGCGTAGCCAGGGGGAGGCAGGGGGGCCGTTGCCCCCCCCTGGCTGGTCCTAAAAATTAAAAAAAAAAAAAAAAAAAAAAACAAGCAAATATATATTTTTCCCATTGGGAATTTTTTTAACACCCCAATCCACTACATTAATTTAATTTTTTTTTTATTTAAATAAATAATTAATAATCTATGTATATATTAATTGCAAACCCCCCCTCTCGCCCTAACGAGGGGTTGGCTCCCCCCCCTAACAAGAAGTCTGTCTACGCCCATGTGTAGTTGTCATATTTTACTAGATATTAACAAATGAGGATGTAATCTGCTCTCTATGGGAATTCTGGTACATTTAATCCAAAAATTGATTATTGAGTTAGTTATTCAGAAAACAAACAGTAACTTTATTTGTTATTTATAATGTCTATATTGAGTCTCAGTGTTAGGATTTAGAATTTTTTATAAGGTGAAGATAAAAAGAATTAGAAAGAAAAGATATTTTTTTGGTATAGATCGTGATTTATTTTAGCATAGGCCTATAATAATACAAAAAGTGTTCTTAATTATAATGCTAATTCTGCAGTCTTTAGCATTCACTTTGAACAATAAACACTAACAGTTCGTGTGCTTCTACCTGATGACTGAAGAGTTAGTAGCCGAAACTTTGTATTTTATTGTAACACTTTTTGTATTATTATTTGCTAAAATAAACCACGATTTATGCCAGAAAAATGTCTTTTATTTTTAATAACAATAATGGTGAAAGTCTAAATTAATGAATGGAAAAAAAATATTTACAAAATAAATACTGTACCTCTTGTTTAAAGAGAAGTTAGCTATTTCTAAACATGTATTAATAAAATTTTTAATATTCCTGGGCGGAAGTGAAAATAAATGTTTCATCGATTTTTATTTTGGTGTATGGATTCTTTAATTTGTGTACATTTTATCAATGTGTACTTTATAAGATTATTTAAAGATCTATTTGTTTTTTGTATAAGCTTTACATATTAATATACCATGTCAGGCAATGCTATTTTGTTAATATTGGGAGAATCCGGCTTCTTTCCTCAGAAAGAGGTATAGGATGATTGTTTGAATAAATTTTTGCCAATATGGGTATATGATACTGACAATGTGAGTCGTTTTATTTCGAGGTTTATGAAATTAGTTGCTTTTCCCTCCTCATTTTCAATGGAAGAATTAAAACCGTGAAGATCCGTTTGCCAGCAGTTTTCGGACGCAGATAGTGCTTACTCACAATATAATTTTATATAGTTCTGAGATATTTCAATTTTAAACTTTGGAAACAAACAAAATATCAATATGAAGTTTGTTTGTTTGCTACTGTCAGAGCACTCTAATGGCAATATCTGGCTGAGAAACAAATTGTACAACTAGTAGGCCTACATGCCTTTGCTCAATTAATGGTGCTGAATAGTCGGGTTTGTCCTAATTGAGAGTTAGCACTATCTGCAGCCGACCCCTTCATATGTCTATAGCTCTAAACTCTCACCCAGGGAGTGAGAGAGTAAAAATAAATAAAACAATAATAATGCAATACTTCCTTGCATATTTAAAGGAGAGAGCTTCATTACGGCAGGATAAAAAGAATCATTTTTTTTAATCACTAAATACAAATCAAACAATTCTATAACTAACAAAAGATTATTTTTTGAAAATGATTTATTTTGATTAAGATAAGATTGTTCAATTATAAATCAACTTTTACTCTTGATAAAGTTTAATTCAAATTTTTTTTTACTTTACAAATGAACCTTTGATCCATTTCAAAATAAACTTTCCTTGTTCAATTAGTAATATTTATTATTTCATATTCTAAAATAAATTTTATTATCATAAATTTTATTTAATAGATTATATTTTATATTGGTACTTTAAATTATAATTTAGCAAGAAGATATTGTGAATTGAAGGTTTCATAGCCTATGTGGATTGAAATATTTGGCCTTTATAGGGGTAAGGGGTTATTTAACAAGTGTAAATTAAAATGGAATCTGGAAATTCTTGTATTAAATATTAAAAATTTTCTTAAATTTTGTTAAATTATTTTTTGGCTGCCCTGTCTAATAATAACTAAATCTTTGTCAAATGCTTTATTTTATCAACAAAAAGTTCAATTATTAATTTGATAATGGGTAAAAATAAAATAAAGTTTATTCTACTAAACGAGATTCTTCGGAAAATTTTGTATAATATTGAATATGCATAAGTTTTAATTAACCCTTTTGTGCTAATATCGAACTATCATAAAAATAGTTGATTCTAGTTGAAGTTTGAGGGTTGGGATTAAATAAACAAACAAGACCTATTAACGAGAGCAATTTCACCTCCGGGCCGGATCGATTCATTTCGGTGGAATCGAGCCAAGTCCTCGGGCGGAGCTCCGCCTCAGGCTTAAATTAGACTTGGGGCCCGGGCAACTTTGCAAATCCGAAAATTTGTCAGCTTTCTGTGAGAAGCCTTGTCTCATATCTCCAAACTAGGTCGTGTTTCACTATGTTAATGAGAGATCTAGAGGTGTGAGATAACGATTTAATGAAATGCAAAAGGTGATGTGACCATCATAAGAGAGAATTTTGTTCTTTGGACGTCTAACTTTTATTTATGAGAAAAAAATAATGCCCTTAAATATTTGTAGCTAAATTAAACAAAGTTAAACTGGCAGCTATCAATCAAGAGTAAATGAGATTGTGTATAGAAAAAAAATTGTATAGTCTTTTTGAGTACATTTAGTCCGAGTTCGGTCTTCCCCGTGGCTTTGTAAAGCATTTAGCATCTTGTGCTGAGGGTCCGGGGTTCGCTTTCCGTTTCAAGCGAGAAAAATTAATTTCAATTGAACGAGGAAGTGTACGATCCTTGGAATTTTTACTACCTCCACTATAAATACTGTAACTTTCCGGACCTTTTAACTAGTATTTGAAAGATTTTCTATCACATTAAAATTGAATAAATTTCTATAAAGGTAGAGCGTGCAAAAAAAAATATTTGTAATAATTGTCCAATATAAGTTATACTGTATTGTTTATATTGAATATCATGGAATAATAATTTATAAGTTGAGGCTGTTTATCTTTAGTAAAAGAAGTATGGAAGCAGTGACAGCCAAGAAATAAAATTTTCTGAATGCTTTATCAATCAGCTGGGGACGTTTCTGTCCATGTATTATGAACCATCCTCAGTCCATTAATTGGGGTATATTACTAACTCTCAGCTAATATACACCATTTATAGGGCTGGACGGTAAACCGGTAAAAAATTTTTACCGAAAACGCGGTAACGAACCTCTAATTCGGTAAAAACCGGTTTTTCTCGAAAGTCGGTAAAACTGATTTTTTCGGACGGGAAAAAATTATTTTGGTTCCGCAAAAAAAAAAAATGTTCCGCGGCGGCAAATTCCGGTTTCGCGGGCGGCAAAAAATTGGCGTCTCTAAAAAAAAGGTAAAATATTTTTTTCGGACGGAAAAAAATTTTGGTTCCGCGAAAAAGAAAAAAATGTTCCGCGGCGGCAAACTTTGGTTCCGCGGGCGGTAAAAAATTTTACCGACTTTCGAGAAAAACCGGTTTTTTTTCATTATCGAGGTCGGTAATGAAAATCCATTACCGTCCAGCCCTAACCATTTAATGGACTGAGGATGGTTCATAATAAATTTGATCGAAACGTCTCCAGCTGATTGGTAAAGCATTCAGGGAATTTTCTTGCTTGGCGGCCTCTGCTTTCATACTTTCTTTACTAATTTATACATAGTAGATTAATTAATTCTTTGATTAAAATCCGGTGTGCAAAATAATTTTTTTTTATTCAAACAAGAAATGAAAAGAGAATTTTTTTTCAATTGCAAACAAAATTTATTCAATTTTAAATTATTCCATTCAAATTAACAATAATTCTTATGAGCCCAAGTAAAACTTAAAGAAGTTTTGGAAACTTTTTTTTTCTTAATGGAGTTTTACAAGGTAAATTAGACATTAATAACTCATTTAAAAAATGCAAATAAGAAAGAAAGTTTCAGTTTATATCCTTAAAATTTTTTCGGTATATACAGTATTATTATTAATTCGTAAATATGAGGCGAAGACTAAAAGAGGAGGGGTAATATTGTTTAATAAAAAAATCTGGTGTGACTAGTCATACATCTCACAATTTTCTTAGGAAAATTCCTTAAATTTGAAGATAAACCTCGTCCAGAATTAACTTAAAAATTAGAAAATGTTTAATTAAAAAAAAATTTTCCCTAAATGATTATTCTAATTTTTTATGATTAAAAGACATCAAAGATCTAAAATTTTTTAACTTTTTCGGCACTTTCATTCAAGAGAAGAGTAGGGAGAGTAATTGAATAATTTGACCTCTCCAATGGCAGAAATAAAGTATAAACGGTAACAAATATATTTATAGATTTTTTTTCTGTAAATATTTTAAAATTTGAAGAGTTAAATTTAGAGGTGTAAAAATAAATTATGCCATCATATCATGTTTATAACTATTTTTACTTGTTAGTTTATTATTGTTTATGTTAAATTTTTATGGCAAAAAAAACCTAATTAAATAAACAATAATAAACAAAAATACGTATTCCTTTAAGGAATAGAATAATTAGAGATCATTAATAAAAATTTCATTTATAAAATTTTGTTTTCAAATGAAAAATTTTTTTTTATCAAATCCAAATTTTAGTAGGAAATGAAATAACATTAAAATTTCTAGATACTGGATAAGCTAGAGAGTGAATAAATATAAATTTGATTACACAAACTCGTGGCATTAAATGAGTATAGGCTATATTAGGAATGGAGTCAATACCTAAAATGGATGTAGAGAGCTTTATATAAAAACATTGATTTTGTGCCGATAATTAATTGAATTGGCTAAAATATCCAATTAAATTGCATTATATTTGAGTATAAAAATTTTTAGATAAAAAAAAAATATTTTAATTTCGAAAATAAATTATTACAAATTAAATTTAATAAAATTGAACAAAAGTCTTTGAGAAAGAGATGAAAAAAAAATTCATTGAGATGTTGAATTATTTATTAAAAGAGAGAAAGATAAATCTGCTCTTTTTATGCGAATTCATGGTCTTCTTATTCGCATGGGATTTAAAAAAAATAAGGCAGGAAGGACTTTTGTACACATGGGCTTTTAGGAAAGGATTTGACCAAGTTGTAATACTGCTATTATTTCTAATCCAACTAAAATTTTACGTGATTCGAGTATAAAAAAATAAAAATATTTCTCAATCTTGTTTTTATTGTTTCTTAAATATTCCTATCATCTGTTTCAATAAAGTATGTGAACTTTTTTTTTTACCTATCTACTAATAATAATATCATTTCTTTGGATGTTGGTGAATTATCAAATGACCTACTTTCTTTTAAAATTAAACAGATACCAACCAGTTCCATAGCGAGGGAGAGATATATAGTGTTTATAAAAAATCCTCCCACTTTATTTAATTTAGTTGTTTTTTTGATATGAATTTATTACCAGAGGTTATTATAATAGAACAAATCAATTTTAACTAGCAACTGAAATTGAATTTTATGGAAATTTTTTAGATTTTATTTTATTATATTCTAGATCAGCGGTTCCCAACCAGTGGGCCGCGGGCTTATTGGAACTGGGCTGCGGACGTCTAAGGAAAAATAAAAATTATATAAGCCAATATAAAGGTTTCCATATTTTTTTTTTTTTTTTGTTTGGGTGCATAAGTTCCGAAGACCTATAATAACCAGTGGTCACATGCAGCCAGGAAGCAAATAAAAACAAAAGGAGAAGCATAAATGGGGAACTCAACTGCGGGAACTGAGAAGATGCCTGTTGAGATTAGACTTGAAAGTCTGAAGATTGTAGGTTTTGGGGAAGATACTCAGGGAGCTTGTTCCAATCACGGGAGGTCATGGGGACAAAGGAAGATTAGAATTGACTATACATGGCTATTTTTTTTTTTTTTTTTTTTTTTTTTTTTTTTGAATGGGTGCATAAGGTCCGAAGAGGATTTGGATACTAAATGGCTTAATAAATATATATTATAAATACTACTATCGTTTAAAGTCTTATATGGCCTAAGTTGCCGAAAAGACTGTGTGTATGTGAGTGTGAATGGGAAGTGTGTTTAAAAAAAAAATGTCAATTGGAAAATCAAAAAATGGATGATTGCAATACTTTTTATAATTACAATATCTAAGGGATGTATTTCAAAAATCTTGGAAGATAGGCCACCCAGATGGCAAACTCACTTTTTTATTTATTTTAGAATGGAAGATACAATGCGCACTTTTGTATATAGGAATATTTAATAAATGCGCTTTAGAAGAGCTTTGCAGTAGTTTATAAAAAAATCCATTGGTGAATTTAATGATTATTTGAATGGCAAAATTTACATCAATGAAACATGAACTAATTTCTGATAGGGAAAGTAAAAAACAGAATTGTGCTTTGCGACAGTTAATATCGATTTACCATATACTCTGAGAGAATATTGTCATATGAAAGTAAAATTCATTTTAATAATTTACAAACAATATAGAATTTTAAGAAGTTTCATTGATCATACTTTGAGACACGTTGAATTAAACAAAAGGTGTTTTGATCATAATGATAAAACATGTGTGGAAAAAAATATTGTTTGCCTCTGGCATAGTAAATCACTTTTTATTAATAAAAAATGAAATTTTTTTCATTTTATTAAATAAGAACTTGGTCATCATATTTCACGCTTCCATTTTTTTTTTTTTTTTTTTTTACGAATTTCAACTACTTTATCCCCTTAAAGACTTGTCAATATAATTCCGACTATCTATATCTATATAAAGCCTCTTATTTCAACCACAAAGGGGATTCTATAAATAAAAACCGCAGGGATAGATTTTATTAAGGTTTATGATAACATAACTGGACAAGATGTCTCTATATACAGTAGTTTCATAATTTTTTCCGTTGATCCCCCTATTGACGAAAGAACAAAACAAGCCAAGTATTTCATTTATTCATTTCCTTTATGAAACATTAAAAAAATCAATTTCATAAAAATTTATGAAATTGTTAAAATAATTGAATTTTGGAATTAAATTTATATAAACCAAGAAAAAATAAAAGCAGAGGGATATGGATGAAAATTAAATAAAAACTAATATTACTAAGAGGAGTATATAGTTTGAGAGGATGTTATAATTAATTTAATATTGAACTATCAACTGAGGTGGAGTGCATCGTTGCCATTGTGGGATTGGTGGGGTATGCTGAGGTGGTTGCCATCCCTGATAGGCCGAAACATTTAGGACAATAATGCCCCATTGTTCTTGGACTGAATAACTCTGTTTTTGTGAAAATCTGGCAAAATGGGTGGTAATCATAGCAAAAGCTTAGCCAAAGGCTGGTCTGAATGGACGACGTATGTCATCAGCCCCACTAAACTTCAAAAGTTTCATTAAATAGAGTGTATTATTTTATTTTTTACAGAGAAAATCAGCTGAGATAATGAAGTCCTACTGTTTAGTCAAAAGCCATTTTCAGTTAACTAGAGAGGATGTCTTTTCAATAAAGAGTTGAAACGTTTAAAACAAAAAAAAAAGTTTTATTTAGTGGCATCTGTTCTATCATGACTGAACTACTACTAATTAGATTCGTGAGGTATGAATTAACTAGAAGTGAGCCTTAGAAACAAAGATCGCCGACAGTAACTTGTTACTGTTAAGAGAAGTAGGGACTTGTGTGATTTGTAGGTGGAAGGGGCCCTCGGGCCTAGAAAATATAAAAATATATTTCAAGATATTTATTAATACATATTTTGACATTCTAGGACCATCCTCAAAAGTAACGTGAGTTTGGAAAAACGTCAAAGGTTAATAAATATCCTGAAATATATTCGAGTGTATTATTTGTACAGTTAACTTAATTAGTACCGTAATTAATGTTACATATTTCTAAATAATGCTTTAAAAAGAATGGAAAAGTAAAAAAAATGTATAGGCTATGTTAAAATTATTATTTTCTTTTGATTCTTAATTTTTAATATACGTCAATTAATTATTCATTAAAGAAGAGATCAAAAACTCTAATAAATTCATTTACAATATAAGCGTACTTATATTATTATATAAAATCGCATTTTGCTTGAACAGTTAATTTGCATTCATTTACATTACTTTATTCTTTTTAAAATAATTAAAAGCGAAATTAAAAAAGAAATAATCTTTATATATAATTACATTAATTTGAATTTCATTTAAATTTAAAATATAATATTATGTCTAAACAAACACTCTTGAGTAAAGAGGATATTAATTAATGTTAGAAGTACTGTATAGTTTTAAAATTAAACGGTTTATTATTTGAAATATTACTATAATTATTTTATTTTGCATATTTTTTTTTCTAATCAAACAAATAAATATGTATATTTTCACTTATTGCTATGTGTATTTGTTGTCAAAATAATGATGTAAAAAAATTAAGTTAAGTAAGCCATATATACGAAGTGAAGAAACCTCCCCTACAAATGCTAAAGAGAATCTGGGATGGATTGCAATAACTTGCATTTTTTGTCTCCTGGAAGATAGGCAAATTCACTGATCAATTAACTAATGAATTTTTCGATTAATTACTGCAGATTTATTATAGTGCGAACCTAGCATTATACTCGCCCTTATAATTAATGCAGATAGATCATTTTGAAAAGCCCACTTTTTTTAAATCAAAACATGTATATCCTTCAGAATTTTGACATTAAATTTTTAATACATGAATGCAATACTTTCTTTCTATATTAACATATATAAGAGAAATTAAAAACTATTAATAAAGATGGATGGACCGTTATAGAACACCTCTACAACAAAAATTAAAGAAATTATGGTAAACCTAGGCGTCTATCTTCAAAATAATAAAATATTTCATTCATATGTATAAGCTTATAGCGTAAGAAAAAGTAAAAAAATATTACAAGCGAAGAATAATTGTTAGATTCAGATTTGCTTAGATTAGAAGTTGAAATGGACTAGGCTATTAAAATTGGCATTATGTCTGCCAGTTTGACGATTCCATTGAAATAATGTATATTAATACATGTATATGATATAATTAATTATTTGTTCAGATGAACTTTACATTTTAACGAATATTTGAAAAATAGATTAGCATATAATTTTTCATATGAAGCATTTGTCAATTATAATATTCAATTAAAGGGGCAGTTTGAATTTTTCATAGCATTTAAAAAATAATTAAATTATAATAATGGAGATCAATATACGTATATATAAACTTATATTTTTTAAAACAGGAATTTTTGACCATTTTCCCATTAAAGGTCGATTCACACACATCCTTCACGTCACGTCTCCGTTCCGCGGTGTGTTCAATTTAAAGCATAAAGGAATTGAACTTGGAGGTTGAAATTTTATATTTAATTTAGGCACCCCCAATAGGGCATGAAAATAAGCTTTTAAACAAAATCGGTCTAAAAATACTAGTACTTTACTGATGTACTTTTCAATTTTCTCAAAATTTGCTCCAACAATTTTGATTAAAATTCATAAATCAACTATTTTTTAGATGTTTTTTTAAAATGTATATTCTCATTTTGCCTACAGAGAGACGGAGGGGACATTGGCAATGTTTGAAAATTTTCACGGCAACTGGGATTTGAACCCGAGTTGGGTGGGCAACTCTATATTTGTAATCCGAGACTTATCCGATTAGCCACGAGCTTCCTCCTTAATGTCTGAAGAGAGAGAGTTATGTATAGTATGTATAATTTAACCCCTAAATGACCTCAGCAGCTGAGAGGGAATAATAAAAACAATAGTTTAAATCATTAAAGGACTATTGGACTAATTATTAAGAAATTGCTAAAAGAAAATCCTAATTAAGATAGTCTATTTTATTTTTTAATGAAAATTTTTACTAAATCTAAGTGACAATTGTGAGCTTGAATTAAATATGATACTAGGCATTAAAGAGAGCTTTTTATATTTTTTAATATAAAAGCTTAAATTTTAAAAAGATTTAAAATGTAAAGTGGATTAATGATAGCTTTATCCCTGTTTTAGCATATTTCATTAAGGTAAATTGCTATATAAAATGACGACGAAATTTAAGTTTACCCATTAAAAAAAAAGCAAGTCTAATGTAATTTATTAGTAGAAGTATATCTAGGAATTTAGTCGGGAGACGGAGATATTTATTGGCATCTCAAATTTCTTGTTTTTTTCCATAGGAGAGAGAAAAAACAACAACTTAAAAAAACAAAGCTATTAGTTTGTGCAATTTTTATTTCCTAATTAGTTAGGAAAGGTATTATTAATTTTATTGAGTAAATTTATCAATATGACAATTTTAGAATCTTTTAAAATTATTTAATCATAATGGAAAAAATTTGTTGTATTTTATTCGGCCATTGAAATTTTATTTATTTATTTATTAACTTTGCCCAACAACCGTAGGTTGGGTACGTAAAGTTTATGTAATAGTAAAAAAAAAATCGAAATTGAACTGGAAACTGCCAAAATGCGATTTGAGGTCCCCGGGACCCATTTAAGTACTTTTTGGAATGATGTATGTGTATGTGTGTGTGTGTGTGTGTGTGTGTGTCTGTGTATGTCTGAGGTAATTTTTTTCGTGAACGAAAACTCAAAAACTATTTGTTTATTGCCCTGACCATGTTCAGGGCCTTAGCCTTTATACGAAAATATTTTAGATTTTATGAAAATGTTATAATTAGTGTAAATATAAAAAAAAAATTTTAATTTGTATAAAAAAAGAAAGAATAAAGAGAGATAATTTTATAATGATTTTGTAAAGCGAAAATAGACATCGTGATTTAGGATTGAAATGCTATTTTAAAATCATAAGCCTTTATATAATTTAAAAAATGAAATGTTAACTCATTGACTGCAAAGTGCTTAGAG
>JAKCPI010031105.1:0-39659 GCA_023213315.1 Euborellia annulipes
AAGATATATAGATAGTTGCAAAACGATTGGGCCCGCGAAAATGACAGCTTTCTATGTAGTTGGCCATGTTAGCTGCAAAGGGCGCATTGTCAAATTGTATAATTTATAATAGTACCAAAATTATAAAATGAATAAAAATAGTAATTATATTTGTATTCTTTTAAATTTTTAATTGTTAATATTAGGTTACAAAACAAAATATTTAAATATCGTAAAATAAAATAATAAATTCGTTGGTATTACCAGATGTTAAATTATAAAGAAAAAAAACCCGGGAATATACTATAACCTCACTTTTTTCACTTCACCGAATGAATATCTATAATTAATTAATAATACTGCTTAAAACGTTTCAGAAACCAAAGAAAACTCAATTAAATTAATGCATTTATATATTACCTCTCTAGAGTGATAATATAGTCACCAAATTCTTTATTTATTTCAATGAAACTAATCAGGTTAGTGGATACTTTATAGTTTTAAGGTCCGAATTTCAGCGTTTAGTTTATTGACAGCTTTTACGAACCAATCACCTTAAATATGTTCTTGCAACCCAAAATTATTAGCGGGGGGGGGGAACGACAAAAGTAACGAACCGTTAAATACGTTCTTGCAAACCTGGCATAATTCTAATATATCCGCTGAAACTAAGCTCATGTCGACACAAAAAAAAAAAAAAAAAAAAAAAAAAAATCTTGTATTAAGCAAGAGAAAGTTGATGCTGTGCGCCAGTTTTTTATTATTTTTGTTCTTCTCTCTGAGTAGAAAATGGATTCGCCTATGAGTAGGCTACTTAAACACTTATTTGTCTTTGGGTTGCCACCTACAGGTAATTGAATAAATATGCGACTAATTAGAAAAAGCAAAAAAAATATCATATCTCTTCCATATACGTATTTTATTAGATTTATGCAATTTCATATTATGGGAAGTTTCAATTTAATTAAATCATTTTAAATAATGTGTTTTTAAAAACATACTAGGGAATCTAGAAATAAAAAGAATAAAGTAATAATTAATATCAGAAAAAGTGGCTGAATGTATGAGAGTAGTAAGTGAGACTAAGTGAAGTAATATAAAAATCATGTGATTGACCGCACAGCACACAGCTTTCTTACCTCCTCTAATCGAATGTTGTGTTCTGGTGCGTGTCTCACCAGGCGGTTTTAAATTCAGCGGTATATCGTTAAGACCAAATTTCATAAGTACGCTTTTTTTGCCTTTGATTCAAGTAGCTCATTAAATCACATCTTTAAAGCATCTAATAATAGACGACGAATCTGGGTAATAAAAATATGAATAGCTACCACCTAGCCTAGCCTAGAAACATTAAATCTTTCTCTAGTTGCGTCAGTGGGCGTACCGAGGGGGGGCGAGGGGGCGGTCCGCCCCAGGCCCCGGAGCCGGCATAGGCCCCCATATATTTATATAAAAAAAAAAAAAAAAATTTAATTAAAATTTCCCTTTGAAAGGCCCCGGGGCCCTCAGGGGCTCAGCAAAAAGAAAATTTACTTTTGAGAGGCCCTGGGGCCCTTGGGGCTCAAGTAAAAACTAAATTTAATAAAAAAATTATTTGAGAGGCCCTCTAAATTTTGGGGCTCAAGTAAAAATGGGAAAATTTAGATAAAAAAAAAATGAAAATTTCTCTTGAGAGGCCCCGGGCCCTTTGGGACTCAATTAAAAATGGGAAAATTTAGATAAAAAAAATGAAAATTTCTTTGAGAGGCCCCAAGTCTCTTGGGGGCCTGGGCAAAATGGGAAAATTTAGATAAAAAAATGAAAATTTTCTCTTGAGAGGCCCCGGGGCTCTTGGGGCTCGAAGTAAAAACTAAATTTAATAAAATTTTCTTGAGAGCCCCGGGGCCCTTGGGGTCTAGGGATATACGGTATTTTTAAAATATTTTTGTGTATGGAGGAGAGGGATATTTAAAGATGACCCCCCCCAAAAAAAAAAAAAAAATTCAATATAAGGCCCCCTCTTCTAGTTCCGCCCCAGGCCCCCAATTGCCTCGGTACGCCTCTGAGTTGCGTTTATATGTTCATAAATTATATTTTATTACTTTTCTCTCTCTAGATAAAGTGGATTGTTGCTTCTCTCTCTTATTTTTGGGGAATAAAATCCCTCTTTTAGATGATTGGAGACAAATGTTTTAATTATAATATAAAAATCTGGTGTGACTGGCGCACAGCACACAACTTTCTCTTACCTTCGGTAATCGAAAGTTGTGTACTGTGCTTGTCACACCAGATTTTTTGTGTCGACATGTATTTAGTTTCCGACAGTATGGTACATTCGATTTTCAAGATGTAAAATTTATAAGTATGGCAAAATGTTTTATTTTGTTACCATGCAACCATTTCTCCTATCTTTTCTATGGAGTTACAAGAGTAAAGTGGTCTTCAGAAGATTTCAATCACAAAATGAGAATATACATTTTAAAGAGCAACTAAAAAATAATTGATTATTTGAATTTAAAAAAATCGTTGGAGCAAATTTTGAGAAAATCGAAAAAACTGAAAAGTGCATCAGTAGAGTACTAGTACTTTTGGTCGATTTTGTTCAAAAGCTTCGTGTCACGTCCCATGGGGGTGCCTAACTTAAATATAAAATTTCAACCTCTAGGTCTTTTCGTTCTTGAGATATCTTGTTCACAGACACACAGACAGAACAGACAGACAGCACCATGTCGCAAAACCACTTTTTGGATCAGGAGAATAAAACGTAAAGATCCATCAAAACCTCGACATCTAATATTTTGTACATGAACAATACTTTCTCCTCTTATATATATTACATATATAAGAGGTAAGAGAAAGTAATAATAATAATAATCCCTTTATTCCTCCAGAAGAGTTTGCTCAAAGACCTTCATCACAGCGTGAGCCATATTGATGACAGGTTCAAGAGCTACATTGTAACAATATTTTCATATTATAATCTAAAGGAATACATTTTACTTTCTCTTAGCCTATATATGAAATATATAGGAGAGAAAGTATTGCGATCATGTCAAAAATTCGATGTCGAGATTTTGATGGATCTACATGTTTTGAGGTCCTCTGAATCCAAAAAAGTGGTTTTCGCGACATGGTCTGTCTGTGGGTGGGTGGGTGTGTGTGTGTGTGTGTCTGTGTTCAATTTTAAGCATGAAGGAATTGAGCTATGAGGCTGAAATTTTATATTTAAGTTAAACACCCTCCTGGACCAGGAAAAATAAGCTTTTAATCAAAATCGGCCAAAGAGTACTAGTACTTTACTGATGCACTTTTTCAGTTTTTTTCGATTTTCTCAAAATTCGCTCTAACGATTTTGATTAAAATTCAAAAATCAATTATTTTTTAGATGCTCTTTCAAATGTATATTCTCATTTTGCGATTGAAATCTTCTGAAGACCACTTTACTCTTGTACTCCATAGAAAAGATAGGAGAAATGGTTGCCATAGTAACAAAATATAAATATTTTCCCATACTTATAAATTTTACATCTGAATTCATATGTTCCCTACTGTCATGTCGGGAACTAAATATATGTCGACACAAAAAATCTGGTGTGACAAGCACAGAACACAACTTTCGATTACCGAAGGGTAAGAGAAAGTTGTGTGCTGTGCGCCAGTCACACCAGATTTTTTTTATGAGGTTATTAATTGCCTGAAACGGGCTGACTGAAAAATTGCGGCACTTGAATAAGTGAGGGTCCGCCGCAGGCGGGCGGAGCAGCTAGTTTTTAATAATTTTTATATGTGATGCCTTTTTTTTTTTTTTTTTTTTTTTCCTCCCCAAAAAAAGGGTTTAATTAGTATACAATTTGTTTCAATTATTAAATCAAACAAATATAATAGTAGATTGAAGACGGCAAGCAATTTTATTAAACAAGACTTGCCTAATTGTCCGATCGGATGTTTCTTTCTTTTTGGGGTCAATATGAAAAAATGACGTCAATTGTAATTATAGAGATGCGGGCTTTCAAATCCCGTATCATCATCTATTGGTTAATATCTTTTTTTTTTTTTTTTTTGCAGAGATTTAAATCTAATGTGGGCAGAATTCTAATTGGCTAGCTACCCGTTTCATTAAATTTTCATTCATTTATGCAAATAAAATGAAACATTTTTTAAATTAATATTAAATATAGGCCTATAAATTATACGCAAGGTTACAATCAGGTGTGACTGGTCTTAAAAGTGTAAAAAGTTAAGAGGACCCCCTTTGAAACGGAAATAGCATGCAAATCCAAATGGCTTAAATAAAATCATCACAGTGCTGCTTGCAAGGGCGTCCGCAGGATTTTTAGCAGAGGGGGGGGGGGCATCTCGCTTCCAGATAAGTTAAAAAAATTAAAATTGATATTAATAATGTTATCCATCTCTAAATCTTTAAAGCTTTCTCACCGCGGCAAGGTGGATGTATACTTAGAAAGGTTTCTTTGTATTTTTTGTTGTTTTATACATTTTTTGTATTATTTTAATTTTCCAGGGGGGGGGCAAGTGCCTGGTTGCCCCCCATGCGGACCCCAATGAGTGCTTGTCTCACTCTGTTTGACCAACTTGCCGAAATTTTGAAGTCTTATAGAGGACGTTATGGAAAGTTAAGGAAAAATATTCTACAAAAAAAATTGGGTACAATTTTTTCCTCCTTTAACAAAATTATTTGTTCTAAAAATAGTGAAAACTACAAAGGACCGCCATATGCGCGTATTGAAGCTAGTTTTTAATAAATATCCTACAAAAAAATTAAGACAATTTTCTACGGAATTTCACACCTTTATTATTCTAAAATTTATTAAATTTTTCATTTTTGTTATTGATATAGAGTCTATGTCTTTATTTTTTGTTAATTTAAAAAAAAAAAAAGACAATTCTACAGTGTTACCAATACGGAATCCCCCTAAATGAAAAAATCGACATAATCTTTTGCAATTATTTCAATTTTTTCCCATTTGATACAAGGGCGGATACAAGGGGGGGGGGGGTAAAGGGGTAATTACCCCCCCCCCGAGATTTAAAAAAATACCTTTTTTTCGAAAAAAAAAATTTATTTTTTTGGAGTTTAGGCTTTCACAGTTGTTATCATTAGTAAAGGAATTAGATTTTCGGTTTAACTGTGGTTTATTTGTAAAAATTACAACGTTTCGGCCACTCATTCTGTGGCCTTCTTCAGGTACAATTCAGCTAAGATTACAAAGGTTGTCATAGATGTAACAACCTTTGTAATCTTAGCTTAGAATGAGTGGCCGAAACGTTGTAATTTTTACAAATAAACCACACAGTTAAACCGAAAATCTAATTCCTTGACTAAAAAAATTTATTTTTAATGTAAAATTTTAAAAATTAATACTTAAAAATTTAATTTGTATTTATATACTGGCCAACAAGTACAGAATGCGCCTTTAAATTACCGAAATTAAGAAAAAATAGTGTGCTGTGCGACCAGTCACTCCAGATTACCCCCCCCTCCCCCCGAGAAACACCTCCAGATCCGCCCTTGCTTTGACAAAATTATTTGTTCTCACTAAAACCCAAGGAGACGCCGTATACGGACATTAAGTCAAGTAATTAATAAAAAAATTTGTACAATTTTCTTCATATAAAAAAAAATCCGACAAGTAGTTTCGGAGTTAACTCATGAAAAGGAAAAAAAAAAATTAAAATAAAATCTCACCATTATTATTCTAAAATTTTCGCCTTTTCGTTATTTATTTCGTTAAGATTCAAAAAAATAAAAAGACAATTCGACAGTGCTACCAACACAAAATCGCCATAAATAAAAAAAACTCGACATAATTCTTTTTATTTCATGTTTGATTATAAATGACGATAAGCAATAAATCAAGTGAAGGAGATGAAAGTTATTTTTTTTTTTTTCTATATAATAAAGAGATCTTTCTCACTTGTGGGTTTTCATAAACACACACACACACTTATTGACACTATTCTTGCCCATGATGACGTCAAACGACTCAATTCAATAAAAATAAACATAAAAGAGAGGGATAATAAATAAAAATAAAATTCTTCTCTTTAACAAAAAAAAAAAAAAAAAAAAAAAATGCTAAATATAAAATAATAATAAAGGATTGAGGTCAAATAGAAAATATTTTAAAGAGGGATAAATGTTACAAAAAAAAATAAATAAAAATAATATGATTATTTATATCATAGATTGAATAAAATTTTATTTTCTTGTTATATTCATAATGGCGTCATATTATATGATTCACGTAGTATTCGCCATCTTGACATAACCTCAAACTAGACACGGCCTTTTTGATTCTTGTGATGATTGCTAAAATGACGCCCTCTTGATATAACCTCAAATTCTTAGCATCTGCTTAATATATAATAAAAATTCAACTCTATAAAAATAAAGTATTTATTACTAAATTCTTAAATTAAGAGGTATATAAATTAATAATATGTTGAATGGTTATTTTTTGTATTAAATAATATTACTACATTATCAATGATCGTTCAAACCGAAATCGAAATGCCATCAGTTGTTTTAATTGATAAATTAATGTAATCTTAAAAACAAATTTTAATCTGTCGATATTTGTTTCTACTGTATTATGACTAGCTTAGTTATATAATTCTGAATTTTTTGATAGGAATGACGCCATTTTCTTTAAATAACCTCAAAAAGGACATTTTTTTTAAATCTGTCTTCATTTGTTTCTATTATGACAGGCGTAGTTATATAATTCTGAATTTTTTGATAGGAATGACGCCATTTTCTTTAAATAACCTCAAAAAGGACATTTTTTTTAAATCTGTCTTCATTTGTGTCATGACTAGCGTAGTTATATAATTCTGAATTTGTAAATGACGCCATTTTTTCTTTAAATAACCTCAAAAAGGACATTTTTTAAAAATCTGTCGTTATTTGTTTATGACTAGCGTAGTTATATAAATCTGAATTTTTTGCTAAAAAATGACGCCATTTTTTCCAATGAAAACTCAATTTTTTTATTTTTGACTAGCGTAGTGTGAATTTGATTCTTGTGATGTTTGTTTATATGACTCCATTTTGATTTAACCTCAAATTTTTTTTTTATTTTTAAAGAGATAATTATAGTTTAATTGAAGTGTGAGAAATAAACTTTGTTTATCATTTAATTTCAATCATCAAGTTTAGAGGAGAGAGAGAGAGATAAAGCCTTAGGTGATTTTAATTATCGTTTAAGAGCGGAGATGAAAGAAAAGTTAGTGAAATGGAATTGGCAAAAGTCAATCTTGTAAAGAAAATTAAGTCACTCTAGAGAGGAGGAGTTTTTGTGTTAATTATCAAATTGGCATTCTTGTCAGCTTAAGCCACCCGTAAACAAACCCTGAAGGCTATGCATAAAATTAATCTTGGAACCCCCCCTCTCCCCCCCCAACGTTATTGCTTACTCCTCCCCCTTTGCTTGCTTGCTTGCTATTATGCAAATAAAATACAAATCCTAAACAAACACAATTTAGATTAAATCGAAAATAAATAAAAATTAGAATTAAAGAAACAAGCAGAAATTTAGAATTTCTCTCTATTTTATAATTTCAACTTTTAATCGTGTTAATATAAATAAAAAAGAAATTACGCAGAGAGATTTGAACTCACGCATTTTATTTATTAAAGTGAAACTTTAATTTGATCCTCTCAAATGTTTTCGCTCTTCTATCAGCATGTCGTGTTACAAGTCGTGACGTCAAAGGCCGTGACGCTACAAGCCATGACGTCACAAGCCGTGACGACAAAAAATAGCAAAGTTGAAATTTTATATATATATGACGAATTATAAAAAAATAATTGTGAGATTTAATTATTCAATTTTTAATTTGATAAAATATAATTTTTAAAATAATTTAAAATGATTAAAATACTAAATAAATATTGTTCTCAGTTTTTAACATGCCTCTATTCATTTCCCATTTTCCCACACAATATTATTTGTAAAAGAATTTTTCAAATATATATAAAAATTAATTAAAATATCTTATTTCGTTTTTTTGTCTTGTATATTAATTATAATTAAAATTTAATATTTATATGATTAATTATAGAAAAATAATTATGAGATTTAATTTTAACTCATTAACTCGGAAAGTACTTGATGGATTTTTATGGGGTCTTTTTTAAAATGTAGGAAATTTCATGATGACGGTTTTAGAAATTTTAAATAAAACTCATTTAGTGTCAAGAGTGGATCCAGAAAAGTTTTTCGGGTAGGGGGGTTTGGTGTGACTGGTTGCACTGGAAGCACAGAACTCTCTTCCTTTCAATAATTTAAAGTTGCTTTCTATACTTGTTTATCAGAATCAAATCAAATTTTTAAAATTTTATATTAAACAAAGGCGGACTGCGCTGCTAGTTATAAATAAATTTAAAAAAACAAACAAACACCCTTGTTTGTTTGTTTTATTTTGCTTAAATTGAATGATGATTTGACAAACAAATAAAGTTTTACGAATAATTATGTTGAGTGGACAAAAAAAAAATTGTCAGGTTCAATGGTTATTTTTTTTAACATTCAATACCAATAACAACAACAACAACAAGGGTTGTTTAATTTGTTTAATAAATACTAATAAATATGAGAAATATTTTTTTGATTAATTCAAGAGAGAAAGGGATATCTATCTATTATAATGTGAAAGAATAGGAGAAATTGCTTTCATTTCTATGAAGTACAAGAGTAAAGTGGTCTTCAGAAGATTTCAATGGCAAAATGAGAATATACATTTTAAAGAGCATCTAAAAAATAATTGATTTTTGAATTTTAATCAAAATCGTTTTAACGAATTTAGAGAAAATAGAAAAAAACTGAAAAAGTGCATTAGTAAAGTACTAGTACTCTTTGGTCGATTTTGTTCAAAAGTTTTGTGTCACGTCCCATGGGAGCGCCTAACTTAAATACCAAATTTCAACCTCCTGGCTCTTATCGTTCTTGAGATATAATTTTGTTCCCAGACAGACCCAGGTCATTTTGGACGCAAGGAGCCTCAAAAAGTGTATTTCCATCCAAATCCTGACAGTGAATTTTTAACATGAATCCAATACATTTTATATATACTATATATATATAGCGATACAGATAAGGGAAAGGGATGGAGAAAGATAATTTGATTTGAAGACCTCTGATTATCCACTCTCTAATGGACTATAAAGAAAATATAAAGTGTATAATAAATAAATAAATAAATAATAACTTCCCCATAATGAAACAGTCCAAGTTTTATCAAAAAAATCAGACGACATTATTATTTTTTTTTTTGTTCCATTATTATAGATATTGTATCCGATTTTTTGCTTTCTCTCTCCCTCTTTAGTCGATTTAACAATAGAAATGAGATGTCATCAGAGAGGAAAAATTTATTTTTCGTCAAATGATGTAAATAGGGAGAGAGATAAGGATGAGTTTGGACCAAGGCCAAATGCCTCGTTTCAGATATATTGATCCAACTATTAGATATTCACATCTTGTATCTACACATCCCTCTGTATAAAAAAAAAAAACTCAAAAAAGATTAAATAATTTCAAAACGTTACTCGTTTTGTTGATATTATTCATCATTCACAAAAGAATTTTCTTCTCTTTATAATCACAAATCACCCATCTTTTTATCTCTATTCATTTTTTTACTTTTTTCTCATCTATAGAATGCAAAGTGTACTTCTTTTTCATGTCACAATCGTCAAAAGAATACTAAATATTTTCCCTTACAAGACGAATAATATAATAATCGATATATACACAGTTAAAAATTTTCAAGGAAACTTCCTATACAAGTATAGGAACTCTGTTTCATAAACTGTTTATGAATATAATATGAGAAAGTTCAATTTGTTGCCAACTTAACAAATTTCTTGTATATATTTTAAAATTAATTATTTTGGTAAAAATTGTTAATTTTAATTTTTATAGCTATTTAGTTGAATTATTTTATAAAAATTATTTAATTAGTATGATTTTAATATACTTCATAAATATTTAAATAGTTTAGAGCGCGAATTTCAAACCAGAATTTAATAAATTTAGATTTGTGAAATAAATTTTAAAAGGATAATTTCAAGTTTCCTTAAAATGATTATAAAATAATATTAATAAAAATTCCTTGGGGTAGTCGAGTTATTTGAGAACGTTTAGACCAGTGATTCTCAACTTGTCGCGCAGTGCACTTTTAACGATTTCAAAATTTGGCGGCACACAAAGAAAAAGATAAGTTTAAAAGTTGGTAATTTGTTCATAAACTTTTATATTAATTTTATTTCATATCCTGGGTATATAGTTAATATTAAATCACCGAAGTATATGAAACATGATTGAAAATTCATATTTTTTTTTACAGTGTAACTGGATTCAGTATTTAATAAGGAATAAAGCAGTTTTGTCTGGCTTGATATAACATTTCTTGTTTAGAAGTTTTTGACGATTAAAAAGATAAAAAAAAATTAAAAAAATTTTGCCAGTATTAATCACTATATTAATTTGATAATAATCGTTTAAATACTTCTAGAAATAAAATGTTGCCCTCTTTTTAATTGTATTTCAAATTTGTTTGTTGTTACTTTTGAAAATAATTACACATTTCTCATTAATAAATTACAAAATACGTTTTTTGTTTTTTTAAATTTTCGCGCTTTTTTCAAGAGTGTTATTTATTTAATCTTTATATGGTTAAATTAAACAGACAATAAATTTACTTGTTCTATTTTCTTAATAGTGAAATTTTTAATGATTATTTAAAAGGAAAAAAAAATTAACGTTAAAAAATCAAATAAATTTTCAATGGTTGCCAGTTTTTTAATAATAATCGTTTATATCAGGAAGCCGAAGGAACTTTGCAGCCAGGAGATTAAATAAAAAAATATTTTATTTTATTTTTATTTTTCGACGTTTCGGTCGTCTATCACGACCTTCATCAGGGCAAATTATTGTCAACAATACACGATGAAAATTAAATAAAATATTTTTTTATTTAATCACCTGGCTACAAAGTTCTTTCGGCTTCCTGATTAAATCTTCACAGCCAACCATTTTGAGAAAATATAAAAAAAAAAACTGAAAAAGTACATCAGTAAAGTACTAGTACTTTTTGGCCGATTTTGTACAAAAGCTTATTTTCACCGCCTTGGAAGGGTGCCTAACTTAAATATAAAATTTCAACCACGTAGCTCTTTTAGTTCCTGAGATATTTTGTTCACACACAGGGGACCTTAAAACGTGTATATCAATCAAAATTTCGACATTGAATTTTTGACATGAATCAAATACTAATATCAACTATATATATTTCATATATAGAGGTAAGAGAAAGTAAAATTTGATGATAATTTTATCACCCTCTCATTCTTGTTTATTTTTTCAAAATATCTTGTATGTATATCGTTTTAATTACGATTTTATTTTATTTAATCGTTCCTTAAATAATTCGTTGCCATTGTGATTTTTTATATATCGTTTGTCAGAGTCTAAGGTTCTTATTTGCTCTCTTTAAATACCTATATAATTAAATATTATATTATTAATACAAAGAAATTGAATTTAAATTGAATAATAATTTCATCCGATATTTAAATTTTATATATGATCAAATAATTTTCAATATTTTCAAGGGAAATTTCCACTTGAAATATTTTGATTTCTGATTGGTCAAAGGTTGCCAATCAAATTTGATATCACACACACAGACAGGACACACACGGGAGGAGAAAGCAAGTCGGGCAGACCAGAGAGACCAGGAGAGCCGCGGATGACATCGCTCAGGCGGCTGTGTTACATTAAAGTGCAGGCCGTACAGCCTCTTTTCCAACACTATTATTATGCCCAGTCTTTATTTTATCAAGAAAATTCCTCGTAATCATTAATTGAGTCCATGCGAAGAGAGAAGAAGTTTTATAATTTTTAACGCCATCATTTCCGGCCAACGGCGACAACAATTTCTTTGCAACACTTTGCTTCTTCCGTTGCCAAACTCTTCCTGATGAAGGCACCAAGGCGACAAATGTACTTGGGCAAGTCCGTCCCGAAACGCTACCAAACTATCTCCATCAACAAGCTTGGTCCTCGTGCTGCAACAGCCATCACGCATGCGCGCTACAACACTCTCTTCAACCACCAGATAAGTCCTGATCAACAAAAGAAATTGTTGTGTGTCCCTTGATTTTTATTTAATTAACTTTCAATATAAATCTTATTAAATATAATTCATTGATGTTGAAAAGATCAAATCTCTTCTTTAAAATTTTAATAATAAAATTATTGTTTTAATCTTGAGCAAATATGAACCTTGGGCCTGAGCCAGTCGACAGATTACTCAATACCCTTTTTTATTGTTACCCCCAAAGTCATTGTTGCGAAGAATGACCAATAAAATAAATTTTATATTAAATTTTCCAATAAATCAATCATTCACCCAAATAAATTTTTCTTTTTATTTTTCCTAATCAGCAATTAATTTTAATAATAATAATTTTTTTTAAATGTTTATTTTAACCCCCATAAGGGTGAAATAACATAATAATCTTTAAATTTGTTTCTTTTACTAAATTTTAAATTATTTGTTAAAAAAAAAGAAGGCGTTAAGGTATGTTTACATTTTACATGTAACGAGTTGTTTAAAATAAAAAAAAAAAAGAGAGAAATATTTGAATTTCCTTCTCTCGGCTGGTGCTTTTCAAACAAAAGCCCCCCCCTCCTCCCCGCCTCCCCTCCCTTTCTTCTTCTTCTTCTCATGGTTGCTTGCTAAACACAAACACTTCACGTGTCTGTTAAAGACCATCATCTAATCTATTCTCATTTTGTTGAATTTGTTAATTTTTTCCTCTATGAAATATACAAGAGTAAAGTGTGCTTCAAACAACTCCTCGCTGGCTAAATGAGAATATACATTTTAAAAACAATTTATTCAAAATCGTTAAAACAAATTTATTAAAAATTAGTCTTATATTTCAGAGCATCGTTGGACATCTGGCTGACAAGTTTCCACTTGTTTCGGCACAGTGAAATGCCGTCTTCAGAGCCAAAATAACTACAAATAATACATTAATTAATGATATATGAAATAACATTTAGTTTTTGATTATCATTTTAAGGTGCGCGTCTCGAAAAGCCGTTAGAACACGATTGACTACCGAGTTACTCTAGGCGGCAAGAGATGGCGTTAGTTTTTCCCATAGGAATACAAGGGATTTATTCCATTTCATTTTAAAGTTTCCAGCTAATTAATTAAGGGTAAAAAATTAATTATTTTTTAACACAATGATTACTAATTTAATTATCTATAAGATATAGAGCGGATTTTTTAAAAATATCTTTTATTTAATGCGATTAATCTAAAAAAAAATAATTATTTTTTCGAAAATCAAAAAAAGGACTTCTATAAGTTGTAGATATTTTAAATAGCTTTAATTTAAAAAAAAATTTGAGGTCGATAGCTTCAAAATTGTGGCTGGAAACTCCCAAAATTAGCACCCCGAGACGCATATATATAACTTCTTGGAAATGAGTGAAAATAGCGGGAAAATTTGAATCTAACTTCACGGAAATGCCAACAGATGGCGCTGACGTCGCTGTATATAAAAAGGCAAGTAACGGACATGACAGTTGGTTCACTTGAGTCGGAACAAGTGCACAGTACTTGATAACGGCTGCAGAATAAGCATTCGAAACGTTTTTATATTTTTAATAAATATTTTATACAAAAATGTGGTCTATAATTAAAAATTCTCCTAAAAAGAGAAAAAAAAAAAAAAAAAGGTAATAAGAATAAATATGATTAAATTATAGAATTATAATTGTGAGATTTTATTTCTTTAAAATTAATCATTTACTCGGAAACTACTTGAAGGATATATAGGGAAATTAAAGAGATTGATTTTACGGATAAGTTTTATTTTAAAAACTCAAACTTTCACTTTTTTAACTACGCATGCGCACGCCTCATAGAACAGACCTAAATAAAAAGATTCGCAATCACTGATTTTAGAACAGTGGTAGTCAACCTGGTGGTCATTGGAGGTGACCATTTCTTTTTTAAGTTATCGTGTTCATACACCACACTCAAACATAATTATATTTATTTCCAACAATCCCTTATGGCAAAAAGCCAATCATCATCAGTACGTGGGAGAAAAAAAAACAAAAAAACAAGGGATGGAAGTCGGAAAGTAATGAAATTGAATGGCCTAACAGATCAACCTAAAATCGTTAGAAAAAGAGAAAAAGGAAATTTAATTAAAACACCCCACACACACACACATACACATACACACATCGTTTTCAATTAAAGTGGAAAATTGATTTCACACGCATGCCCTCTGAACTAATCAACAGAAATAATTTATGAGTTAAATTAGAGGAATACAAATCTTATATTTGCCTCGGACCATATCGTAGGCCTACTTATAAAAAATCTGGTGTGACCTTCATTAATTGAAAGTTGTGTTCTCTGTTTGTCACACCAGATCTTAAAGTGAAACTTTTATTTTATCCCCTCAAATTTTTTGGCTCTTCTATCAGCATGTCGCGTTACAAGCCGTGACGTCAAAAGCGTGACACTACAAGCCATGACGTCACAAGCCGTGACGACAAAAATAAAAAGTTTAAATTTAATATATATGACGAATTATAAAAAATATTTGTGAGATTTAATTTTTCAATTTTTAAATTGATAAAATACTATAATTTTTAAAATAATTTAAAATATTCAAAACTTCAATTGCTAAATAAATATTGTTCTCAGTTTTTAACATGCGTCTATTGATTTCCTATTTTCCAATTATTAAGTTAAGATTAAAAATGCGATTTTAATACCCTTAATTGAATAATTTTCTGAAAATTTTCAGTTAAACGCCTACGATCCGAAAAAAAAAGTTTCACTTGCATCGTTGTTTCATAAAACCACAAAATGATTTTTTTTTAATGTCGATATTTCCGGGAATAAGATGTAAAATGTGTATAAACATTTATTATTTTGTTGCCTTTCTTATGAAGTACAAAAGTAAAGTGTGCTTCGAATAATTTTTAGGGAAATATACATTTTAAAGAGAATCAAAAGCATGGTATCCATTTTAGATTTTCTTGAAATTTCCTAAAAAAAAAGGCCCCATAAAAATCCGTCAAGTAGTTTCGGAATTAATAAATTAAAAAAATAAAAAAAAGAAAAGTTGAAATTAAATCTCACAATTATTATTCTATAATTAATCATATAAATATATGATTAAAATTTTAATTTTTTTTAAAATTTTGTCAATTATATTAATAGAAAAGTATAAATTGAGAGATTTAATTGAAATATTTTTTAAATGTGTATTTTCGCGAGGGTGGGGGGGGGGGGGGGGTAGAGGGGGTTATTATTTTAAAAGCTTATATTTTAATCAGAGAATATATATTAAATATTTCAAAATTCAATGAATATTTTCTTAAATATTCTGATAAAATATGCTTCATATATTTTTTATCTATATCTCTAAAACCACTTAACCGAAACCGTTGTCCAATTTTATGTGGTATTATTGTTTATGTATTCGGTTTATTTTTGAATCAATGTATTTTGTACTATGTTAAAAACAAGAATAAAAAATAATAAAAGAAAAGAGTTACAAATTATTTTTCCCATCTTCTCATGGACCAAATTTCATAACAAAGTAAAAAGCAATTCATAGCTAAATATAGACTTATTTTTCCATTAATTAATTAGAAAGAAAGTAAAATATTTGATTTTTATTAATTCGTCTCAATTGACCGTAATTGGTGATTGAGAACTCCCTTCTTGGGATCACAATTAGAAGGCTCGAAAATCCATTAAAAAGACAACTCTATTACTTTGGTTGACTTCATCCATCATGGGTGATGGTGGTGGTGGTGGTGGTCTAAGTAGGCGAAAGTCTTTTATCAGAAAGAGAGTCCAAAGAATCGACCCACGCTTCCTTCCTCCTCCCCCCCCTCATTCTCGATTGACTAGCAGAACAGATTGCCTCTCTATTCAAGACGAATTCTCGCTCTTTTTATGATCCCTAAGAATATAATAAGTACATTTATGATTGGAGAGAGGTACATGTGAAACTATATATAAATACTGTACAACGTTTTGACTGCTTATTCTGCAGCCGTTATCAAGTACTGTGCACTTGCTCCGATTCAAGGGAACTCACTGCCATCTCCGTTACTTGCCTTTTTATATACAACGACGTCAGCGCCATCTGCAGACATTCCTATGAAGTTAGAATTCAAATTTTCCCGCCATTCTTCACTCATTCCCATGAAGTTAGTCACGTTCATCAAAGCAAGTATTTACATAAAAAAGCATGGTGTTACAACAAGGGCGGATACGAGGGGGGGGGGGGGGGTCCCCCCCCCCCTTCCAAAAAATTATAAAATATTTTCTTTATATATAATTTAAATTTTTTAAAAATTAAAAATTAAAAATTTATATTTTATTTATTTTTATTACATTCTAACAAAAAAAAACAATAAAAAATTTAAATTAAAAAAAAAAAAAAAAAATAGTGTGGTGGGGGATACAACAACCCACCCTCCCCCCCCCCCCCCACAAACACCCCTCCCTCCTTGTTGCAATAAGTTTTTTGAATTTAATTTTAACATAGATGCTGGTACATGGAGCAAAGACTGGCATTGGGCCGACGTTTCGGCCATCTTCAGGGCCCAATAAGTGTCAAGGAAATATATATAATTTGCATTTGGCAGCTATGTGTAATGATGCTCATCAGGTGAGTGATCTTTCAATGATAGATGGTACAAAATATATTATAATTTTTATTATTATTATAGTAAAAAATGGCGGGAAAATTTGAATCTAACTTCATAGGAATGGGTGCAGATGGTGCTGACGTCGTTGTATATAAAAAACAACGGACATGGCAGTCAGTTCACTTGAGTTAGAGCAAGTGCATAGTACTTAATAGCGGCTGCGGAATAAGCGAAACGTTTAATATTTATATATTTTTAATGAATAATTAATACAAAAATGTGGTCTATATTTAAAAATTCCCCTAATAATAATAATTCAAACCACAAAAGCTTTAATAAACATATAAATACATATTACAAAAATCATTCGTTAATTATAAAAAAACCTTGTTTTCCTTAAAATACCTCGCCATTAAAATATTGTATGATATTTACTTCATTGCGCAAGTTTTTTTTATCTCTGGGATCTGGTGCTTTCAGTCAGTGAGGATATAGAACAGAGTTTCTGGCTGATTAAAGTTACATATGGATCATAGCTCTTTTTGGTTTATTATGTAGATGTTGTAGTTTACCGCTAACTTCAAGATATACGCACTTTCCAGCCGTCCTGACTTGGGAGTACAGCCTGAGGTGACCAAATCTCCGTGGATCATAGGCAGAGTTGAAGAGGGTTGTTTCCTTGTAATAGCTGTTGAAAATGGAGTTATCAACAAACTCTTTCTCTATCAGGGTATGCTTGAATTCTTCTAGAGGTTCTTTCATCATCTTCCTAATTCTTAAGCCGTTTCCGAAGTTATCCAGTCCAAAAGTTTGTGTACCTGGCTTATCCAGTTAAATTTGACACCAGCTGAGCCTCCAGCTGCGCAAGGTATTACCATGGTCCTGCCGAATTAAAATCAATTATCCCACTCAATGCAATCAATAGACGGAACACAAGAGAGGCATTGTCCCAACATCCCTATGCTGTTCAGATCACAGAACTAGTCAATTCCAATCTTCCTTTGTCCCGTGATTGGAACATGCTCCCTGCATCTATCTTCCCCAAAACCTACAATCTTTCAAGTCTAACCTCAACAGGCATCTTCTCAGTTTCCGCAGTTGAGTTTCCCCTTTTATGCTTCTCATTTTGTTTTTATTTTCTTCCTGGCTGCATGTGACCACTGGTCATTATAGGTCTTCGGACCTTATGCACCCATTCAAAAAAAAAAAGCACAACATATTCTTGGGTATCTATCACCCTGCATTGTTGCCAATTTTAAGATCCAACCCAGGATCAGGCTTATTATGGAGTAGGTAAGATGAATCGAGTCCTTCTCTAGTCAATACCACCGAATTCGGGGTTCCCCTAGCCAGAGGAAACAGCTTCTTGAAAAAGCTGAGGTGAGCTCGCAATGAGGTAGTGACTAGAATGGCGCTGCATAATGTAGGGTACTTCTAGATATGGAGACGAAGAGTTTCTCTCTAGATTCCGAGTTTTTGCATTTGGATTTGACTTCCAACACTCTCCCGGAAGTCAAAAGAGCTCTACTAATTGCGTTCTCAGTGAACGATCCTGATTGCGAAAATATAACTCGCAGATAAGTGTAATTAGGGATGCAAGGTATAATTGGTTCCCTGGATTTAAGAATGTCACTATTTTGGTTTTCTTAGTATTAAATTTTAGGTCGTTCTCGTTGCAGTAAACCCATAATATGCATCCACTGATCGCGAACATATCTTGTACAAATGTTTACTAATCTGTTTGTACAATTTCATATATGCCACTGTGGTTGGCTGCATCCAAATCCATCTTTTTCAACATCGAACAGATGCCCAAGGGGCTTGGAGTAGTTGGTAGCGTGCCTACCTTCTATACCGAACGTCTCGGGTTCGGACCCCAGGCAGTCTGATAATTTTATTTAAGGCATTTGGATACCAAATGACTTAAATAAAAATGCCTGCACCCCCCAATTGATATATTAAACATACTGATTATCGTAAAAAGTCTTAAATGGCATCAGTTGTCGAAAAGACTGTGTGAATGTGTGTGTGAATGTGAGTGTGAATGAGAAAAAAGTGTGAATGTTTAAAAAAAAAAAAAAACGAACAGATGACGTCATTTTTGAATCATACTGTACAAATGTATATATATAAAAAAAAGACAAAAGCAATTTTTTTCTTTTTTTTTTTAATTTGAGTATTAACGTCATAAATTTACGTAATTGAATTTGTTCGGAGGGTAAATAACAAAAAAATTAAATTATAATTTAATCATTAAAATTAAACAAAAAAAAATTAGCTTTTTTTTAATCAAATTTATTGTATATCTACACGTTATTCATTCATTCATTCATTCATTCTATTGCTTTTTATTTATGCTGAATAATTAGAGTTCCAGTGAATTTATTGATTTTATTGAACTGATTAACGGAATTTTTTTTTAGATATCGTAATAATTGCTAGATTATAGTTTCCATTATACTTGAGATTTAGCACCACTTGAGAGAGTTTATGCTTGGATAAAAAGGTCATGCAAGGAAATAAGACAAATCCGACAAGGACATAATGTTGGAGTTGAAAGATGAAGATCTGCAGTCAATAAAGATCTGAGAGTGCAATTAATTGGTTTGGACCAAAGAGCTTTTAAGTGACAAGCCAATCACGGCCCCATTTTGGACTTAGTGTTTGGTAGAAAGAAATGCTCAGAATTAATTTGAGTGTGATAGATTGACAGCGATGAAATATTCTACGCAATGACGTAATGAATAGACAGCAAAAAAAAAATGTCACACGCACTAAATTGACAGCGGTGGAATGTCCTAGACCAGTGGTTCCCAACCTTTTTTGATGGGAGGCCCACTTTTTACGTAAAAAAAAACTCTGAGGCCCAGTGTATATACCATATATAATTTTTAGGAATCGACTGAATATTCGGTTTCGGCCAAAAATCCTGATTTCGGGCACAAAGTAGCCGAACCTTTCTGCCGGCCGAAACCTGAGTTTGAAAAGATAGGATGAGACGCGCTCACAAAAAAAAAAAAAAAACGGTCAAATTATTATTGAAGGAGAAAAAAATTTTCCTCCAAGCGAAAATTGGGGGGGGGGGGGAATTTAGGATTCTCAAAAAAAAAGGTAAAATGATTTGTACGAGAGGGAAAAAAATTTTCAGCTCGGAAAAAATTTCGTTTTCCTAGGGAAATGTTTAAAAAAAAAAAAAAGTTAAAATGAATTTTGTATAGGAAATACAAGTTTCGGTTTCGGTTATGGTTTCGGCTGAAAATCTTGTTTCGGTCGGACCCAGTGGCGTATTCAGGGGGGCCTAGGGGGGCCGGCCCCCCCCCCCCCAAAGCCTTCTCCAAAACAAAAAAATACCTATTGTTTTTCTTAATGATTTTATTTTTTTAAATAATTATTTTATTAACTCTCATAAATTCTAAAATCTAACAAAAAACTTATAATAATTAAAATCTCTAATATATACGAATTTTGTATTAAAATTTTTCAAGAAAAATTTTTTTTTTTATTTGTTTTTTATTAGTGATGAGAAGTGGCTGTAGACTTTGAATTGGGTATAGGAGACTTTGCAGCCAAGGAAATTAAATAAAAAACTTATTTAATTATTAATCGTCGACGTTTCGGACTGGTCCATTGATTGTAATAAGTCATAAGTAGGGCTCGGATTTATAGGCACTAAAAATCTTTAAAATAGGCAGGCAACTAAGCACTAAAAATTATTAAAATAGGCACTTAAAAAGGCATTTATTGTAAAAATAGGCACTTAAAAAGGCATTTTAAAAACAAAGTGACACTTGAAAATAAAAAATATTGAGTGAAATTTTGAAATATACAGGGTGCCCGGAAATAACAAGTACCTAGAAAAGGAGATGATTCTACATGAAAAAATAAGACTTTTTCCCCTATAAACTTAATATGCCCAGACGCTTCGTTTTCAAGATACAGGGGGTCAAAGTTGAATTTTTTTTTTTTGTTTTTTGCTAATATCTCGAGAACCGTTTGAGATACAATGTTTACACTTTACACATAAAACAAGCGGAATAATGAACATAAATCGTGTACAGAAGCTAAACATTGTATCTCAAACGGTTCTCGAGATATTAGCAAAAAACAAAAAAAAAATTCAACTTTGACCCCCTGTATCTTGAAAACGAAGCGTCTGGGCATATTAAGTTTATAGAGAAAAAAGTCTTATTTTTTCATGTAGAATCATCTCCTTTTCTAGGTACCTGTTATTTCCGGGCACCCTGTATTTATTTGCATGTTTATTTATTTAAATATTTGGCATTACAATTTATTACAATGTATTTTTCAAGATTTTCACTGGTAAAAGATGCTCTATTATCTGAAAGAATTGTTTTATATATTGAAAATGTGCGTTCAACTTCACAAGAGGTTAATGGACTAAATTTTAAATTAGCCATTTCAGATGGTGTTAAATTTTGTTTTTCTGTTTGACTATATCCTTCTAAATTCCTGGCTATTCTTTCCATTACTGTCCAACCAGGATTCCGCTTCATTATTTTGTCCATTTTTTTAGTGAGATTGAAGACAATAGGACCAGGTGCTTTTTTGATATTTTCTTGAAATCTCTGGAATATTTTTATAGACTCTATCAAAGAGAGATTTCTTGCTTCTAATGCTGTAATGGTTACAGGTATATTATTAAAATTACACTTTATATATGCTAAATCTGCCTCAAGAGTATTAGAAGATAAAGCTTTCTTAGCCTCCCTTATAGATAAAGCATCATCTTCATTCATTGTTTCTATGATCTAAAAAAAATAATAAATACAATTATAGAGAAATATTTATAAAAATAAATTTCAAATGTACCTTTCGAATTTGATCCAAATGATCAGCATAATATACAGCTGCTTGGATCCATGTTCCCCACCTTGTTAATATGGGCTTAGGTGGAAGGGGAGAATTTGGCAATTGTTCTTTGAAAATTGCTATTCGTAAAGGAGCTTTTAAAAATACTTTTTTTATTGAAGAAATTACAACATCAATATTTGGGAAGGTAACTCGAATATGTTCTGCCATTCTATGAATAGCGTGTGCAAGACACGTTACATGTATCATTTTAGTGTAGAAGGCTTTTAAAATTTCTCCAGCTTTTAACATATATGCGGCACTGTCTGTCAGTAATACCAAAAATTTTTCATCTCTGTTTTCTGTAGGCCACAGCATACCTGTACAAATATAATGAAAATTCCCATTAAGGACAATACACAATATTTTTAGTAGACAAAGAAGAAATTGAAATTTACGTAATGTATTGCGAATTGCTCTTGCAATTGTTGAACTATTTGTTGCTTCAAGTTCTGAACAGGCTATTAAATATGGTTCACTCGGTTCATTTATGTCGAGTTTTCCTATGACAATATTCGCGATATTCCTTCCACATCGATCAGTTGTTTCGTCGATACTAAGCCAAAAATATGACTCTCCTATGTTTTCTCTAATGTTGTTTATAGTCTGAAAGTTGTAAATTAATCAAAACTCATTTTGTAGTGTAAATAAATCTAAATAAATGAATAAAAAAGTTACAGATATATATGAGGGAAGTAAATAATTCTTTCGCAAAGTAGATTCAGTGGGAATTGTTAAATTCGTATATTTTCCAAGGAAACTCTTGAAAATTGGATTTTCAAGTTTATACCATGGAATATTTGCAGCAACCATTGCTGTACATAAATCAGAAGAAAATTGGTTCTGAATTTTGGAAAAATTTTTTATGTTTTCCGAAATTAACAATTGCTTCCCACTTTTTTCTTTTGCATTCTTGTAGTGAATGGCTGTTTTTTTATGTTGGTCTAAATGATATTTCTTTTCGCATTTTATCTAAAATATAAAAAAAATATTTAAGAAATAATATAAAAAAATTTAAAAAATTGATGTATTATTTTGGAAACAAAGATAAAACATTTACCTCTTTTGCACAGAGTTGGCAGAATATCATTTTGCCATCCGTAGTAAAATCAGATTCACCTTTTATCCACTGCCGAAATAAGGCTTCTTTGGTCAATTTTGGTTTCGGCATTGCTTGTGTCTTACAAATTTGACTTAAAGAGAATAGTTTAAAGGAGTCCCCGGAATAGGCTTTAATTTGTTAATCGAGCCGCTAGGTGGCGACGAGGCAACCCTGCCGCAACCTAGTGTTTTTTTGAATTATTAAAAATAATAAATAATTTCGAGATAATTATTTATCTAGCCGCTAGGTGGCGACGAGGTCGTATTTTTGGATATCCTAGTCTTGATCTAAATTATATTTGATCATGTCGCCATCTAGAGGCGCGACAAATGATTATTTCAAAATATTTTCTTGAAAATTCAAAAAAATTTTAAATTTAGGCTATGTATAGCTCGTAAAAAATGGAAATTTTCTATTTTAACTTAAAATAGGCACTTAAAAAGGCATTTATAGATGAAATAGGCACTAAAAACCCAGAATCGGCCAAAATAGGCATTATAGGCACTAACAAATGCCTCTTATTTTATTCAGAATTTCATGAAACGTATACATATCATATTGGCCTACATTTTAAGCCATAAATAAAAAAAAGGCAAATAGGGCGAAATCCGAGCCCTAGTCATAAGCGAACAAGTTACTCTTAATACATACAGCCCAATTAAAAATTGTATAACTTACAATGATAATTAATTATAATACTGTTAACCTTGTATTCTAACAATTAATCGTCCTGAGGAAGGTCGTGACTTGCGACCGAAACGTCGACGATTAATAATTAAATAAGTTTTTTATTTAATTTCCTTGGCTGCAAAGTCTCCTATACCCAATTTGTTTTTTATTTATAATTATTATATTATCTAAAAAAAATTTCTCCACTTTAAGTTTCTTGGAGAAGGGGGGGGGGGAGGGTTAATAAAAATTTTGGGCCCCCCCCCAAGCAGAAATCCTGGCTACGCTACTGGTCGGACCCTAATAATTTTATATAAATATATATATAATTTTTATCTTTTCTTAGACGTCCGGAGTCCGGTTCCAATCAGTCCGCGGCCCACGGATTGGGAACCGCTGTCCTAGGCAATGAATTGACAGCAATGAAATGTCATACGCGAAGAATAGATAGAGATAAATTGTCTTACGTAAAGAATTGACAGCTATTTTTATTTTGTAATTTTAATATAAAAAATAAAATATCATTTATTATTATAATTATTATAATAAAATTGATATTTTTTTTACATTAAAATTACAAAATAAAACTACCAAAAGGTATAATAGTAGATACTGATGATGTTGGTCAACGGTACTCAAAATGTCAACAAAATATAATCTTTAGTCTTTATTCTTTGCTGCCACCATATGCTCATACTATCAATATGTTTTCACGTGATAGTACTAGGAACGATTTCATTTTTGGAAGGAAAAATATACATATAATTATATAATGTCCGTCTGCTAGCCGTCTGTCTGTCACGCTCTATTTAGGCAACTTCCCGTTGGAATTTTGAAATGAAATTTTCTATGCTTAAAAAGGACCGTCTAGGGATTATAAGAAAATTTTTTTCATCCCGAAATTCCTATAACTTTTTGAGTTATTAATTCTTAAAGTTACGATTTCTCCCATAGGAAATGTATAGAGAAATATTTATGTATTCTTTTCATTTGTGTATTCCATGAATGTAAATAAATCCTCAAGCAGGTGCTGAATTGGAATGGAATAATAATAAAAAAGGACCCCCGGGCTTGGTGTAGTTAGTAGCGTGCCTACCTTCGTTGAGAAAATCAAAAAGACCCACACAGGGCGGGTTGTACAGCTAGTTTTTTTTTTTTTTTTTTATAAACATAATATATTGTCATAAAAGTAGAGGAAGTTTTCTTTTTATATAAAATTCCGTCAGCCCGTCACCTCTTTTTAGGAGAAATAAATTCATTTTTTTTCCCCCAAGCAACAAGATGGATAACAATCCGGAACATCTTTCTATCGTGCAGAAAGTTAATAAGAGATGATCGCTGAGAAGATGAAGGAACGCAAAATATACGAGCCCGTCGCCTACGTAACGTTAAAGAATTGAAAAATGATTCGCTTTTTTTTTTTTTTTTTTCTTTTTCTTCTTTTTTGTATTAAAATACGAAAACCAACCAATCTTAACGTTTATCATTAATTTTAAATCCATTAAGTTCTCTCTCTTGAAATCTTCTAGAGGGATTCTTTAGATGTGGTCTGCGATTTTTTTTTTCTTTTGAATATACTAATGAGATGAACGAGATGGCTTTTTTTTAACGAAAGTCTTTTTAAATTTATTTAAGGGGCTACGGGAGCGATGCGAAGGTGGTTACGCATGTTTTTCCCGCTAAGATGGCGTTGTATGTCATAAAAAGTATGCCCAAAAAATCAAGTAATTCACAAATTTGCCAAGAGATGTCAGAATGGTAGCTAATAATATTTGGTTGATTTTCATTGATCTTTTAACATTAAATGTTATTATATATTATGTATCTTTTATAAAAAGCATAAAAATATATAAATATAGGCTATTAGGGGATCGGCTGTTAGACTAGCCTGCCATCTATTGCAAGAATGCTGAACTAATTTGACAGTTGATTTTTAAATAAATCATCTAAGCTTATTTTACAAATTTCTTAATTAATATGTGATTAATAATAACAATAAATTCATTTTTAAAATTTAAAAAAAAAATTAAACATTATTGGGACAGATTGTTTTTTTGTATTTGCTTGATAACAAAAAAAATTAATTACGATAATTTTTAGTTTTTTTTTTTTTAGTACGTTTAGACGTCGCCCCTGAACTCCCTTAATCCCTTGCAAGTCCCGCAATGTACGATCCAACACTGAGATATTTTCTAAATTATTTTTTATTTATTGTACAAATGATCCCTCGGAACGTCACTAACACAGACGTTGAAAAATAACATCAATTCCCTAATAGCAGGTACACTCCAAGATCCAAGCTATCCGTTGAGTGGTTGCAGAGAAATGATTCTCTAATTTGAATTGAAACGTAAATGCTCCCCTTTAATAATACGTGGGCAAAGTTAGAGATTGTATCGATTTAATTCGTTAATTCAACAAAGGGGCGAGGTGGCGTTAGTAATAAAAAGAATTCCCTCTTCTCTTGAATGTTTTATTTATCTCCGTTTTTTTTTTTTTCTAATTTATTTTATTGAAGGGATAGAGAAGGAAGTCAGTCGTTCTCCTGTCCAGATAATCGTTCCCTAAAGGCGCGCACACACCTGACATAAATCCATTAGTCCTCGGAAGGTAGTTGAGCTTAAAGACCCACCCCCTGAGGGGGTGGGGGGGCTACCGTCTAAAAGAGAATCATTGCCTTCTTTAAATATCTCCTCCAACCACTTTATAAAACATTCATACCATCTGGACCACTTTAAATTACCTGATAATAAGATTATAATGAACAACAGCTGGCGCCAGTTGGAATAAACTTGCATGCAATTAATTTTATAAAATAAATTTCTGTAATTGTTTTATAGCTGTTCAGTACGTCTAACAAGGGGAGTGTATAGCCTTCATGTCACCGATTTGAACGAAAATTTGTTTGTGTGTAGGTTCAGGAGCGACGTCTAAACGTTCTTAAAAAAAACTAGACTATTATAAGGAATTTTTCAATGTGGTTTTTTTTTTAAATGAATTAAATTCATAAGAGATTATTGGGACATCGAGCTATAATTTTTTTAATGACTTATTAAAAAATTATCGTAATTAATTTTTTTGTTATCAAGCAAATACAAAAAAACAATCTGTCCCAATAATCTTTAATTTTTTTTTAATTTAAAAATGAATTTATTGTTATTATTAATCACATATTAATTAAGAAATTTTTAAAATAAGCTTAGATGATTTATTTAAAAATCAACTGTCAAATTAGTTCAGCATTCTTGCAATAGATGGCAGGCTAGTCTAACAGCCGATCCCCTATTAGCCTATATTTATATATTTTTATGCTTTTATAAAAGATACATAATATATAATAACATTTAAAAGTATTTATTGTTAAAAGATCAATGAAAATCAACCAAATGCATTAAATATTATTAGCTACCATTCTGACATCTCTTGGCAAATTTTTGAATTACTTGATTTTTTGGGCATACTTTTTATGACACACAACGCCATCTTAGCGGGAAAAACATGCGTAACACACTTCGCTCCCGTAGCCCCTTAATCTTTCTTAGTCTAATCTCGAATTCCTGGTGAACGTTTTCATTGTTTCAGGATTAGTATTTAGGTGATTAGCCCGAAAAGAATAGGAGAGTTTTACAACCTATTTGCTTATTTTTTTAATACTTTTTTGGCGATATGTTTTAAATAAAAAAAACTTCTGGTGTGACAAGCACAGAACACAACTTTCCGTTACCAAGGCAAGAGAAAGTTGTGTGAAACCTGTCCCACCAGATTTTTATTTATATAAAAATGGCCTGATGTGTAGACAACACGCACAGTCAATAAAATCTTTAAAAATTGCGAAAATCTAATTATTAAGTCTTTTTTTTTTATTATTATTCTTCAATAGAAAATAGATAAGAGAATAAACATTTATTCGAGGCCCATATAGCAAGTAGCCATGCTAACACAATTCTCTTGAGGAGGCAGCCATTCAAGGGAAGACCTCAAACGAATGTAAATATTGATTCTACTTTATCAGACCAACACACACACACACACACAGGAATATTATGTTTATATAGCTACTTGTATTTGTAGATGAATTATTATTCCCTTTCTCTCTTTAAGTGAGAATGGATCAGAAAAATTTTATTTCTATTAGAAGGAATAAAAAAAGTAAAAGATTTAAGTAAACTATAGGGAAAATTCTGTAGGGTCTACATATTGAAAAAAAGCTCCATAAAAATTCGTCAAATAGTTTCTGAATTCAGAAACTATTAACGATATTAATTCATTAAAATCGTTTATAATAAAATTTAATTTCCGCAATTGAATAATAAGGATAAAATATGATTATTGTGAAATTAAACTTATAATTTTAGCTTATAATACTAGACGCGAAGCGTTTTAAAACATTCACACAGTCTTCTCATTCACACTCACACACACATTCACACAGTCTTCTCGGCAACTCAGGCCATATAAGAATTAAACGATACTCAATATTTAATAATTATATCTATTGGGGGTTCAGGCATTCTTATTTAAGCCATTTGGTAACCAAATAGCTTAAATAAAATCATCGGATTGCCTGGGATCCGAACCCCCGACCCTTGGTATACAAGGTAGGTGCGCTACCAATTACGCCAAGCCCGGGGGCGAAAAGAAAATTATTACTATGTATTCCAGTCCAGAGGCTGCTTGAAGCCCGGGAGAAAAAAGAAAATAATTACTAACAGCAAGTATTCCAGTCCAGTGCCTGCTTGAGAATTTGTTTACATTCATAGAATACACAAATGCAAAGAATACATAAATATTTCTCTATACATTTCTTATGGGAGAAATCGTAAATTTAGGAATTAATAACTCAAAAAGTTATAGGAATTTTGGGACCCGAGTATTTTTCTTGGACTCTCCATAACGTCCTCTATAAGACTGCAAAATTTCGTTTCAAAATTCTAACGGAAAGTGGGTCAAACAGAGTGTGACAGACGGACGGACGAACAGACGGACACTCCGCTATTATATATGGATCCTGTTTATGCAATGGTGTGTCAAAGACCAAAAAATTCAAAATTGAGTTAAGCACGGAATATTGTTTCAAATACTATAATTAATTGTATTTTTTTTATGAAATATGTCCTAAAAAAATTTATATTTAATGTAAAAGCATAAAATTATTTTTACAATATTTCAAGGTTTGCATTTTGCAAAAATGATTTATGTATATGAAATATGATTGAAAATTCATATTTTTTTTACAGTGTATATACACAGTAACAGAGAAGGGTGGGGGGGGGGGGAGCAAAGGCGAGCTGATGAAATCTAAATTAATTATAGATAGCGCTGATATCGCTACAATAATACACTCTTATTTGAAAATAAAGTCCATTTCAAACGGCTCGCTATCTTTTTGTTTGTCCATCTGTACCACAGATTGCTCTTTCTATTTATATGCAGAAATTTCAAACAAACGCGCAAACCAAGAAGACAAAAGCAGCGGTCAGAGATTGTTGTTGTTGTTGTTGTTTTAAAAGCTGACAGACGATAGGCTCAAAGTTATCTCATAGCCATAGAGAGATAGAAAGCTTTTTGTGCCCAATTCAAAGACATATCTCATTAAATTCTTTCATAAAAACTTTTTGTTTTAGAGAGTTTTGATTCGTTATAAAACACTCGGTTATCTATTTCATATTAATAAACTTTATTTTATAATTTATCAATTACAATTAAATAATTGCGAGAAATTATTAATTAAATAAAAATTTATTTTATAATAATAATAATAATATAAAAATTGATGATAATTAATTTAAATCCCGCTTTAATTTTTATATGATTAAAATTAAATTTTAATTGCCTTCTTTATATGGCTAATTAAGTGCTGCTCCAAGTGCAACTTGAAATAATTATTTTTAACAAAAGTACAAGTGTGACATATCATTTTACTCGGGGGAACGTCTACTTTCAGAATAAACAACCTAAAATAAGCGTTAATTTAATGAATTTTTTTTTTCTTTTAGTTAAATATTTTTCGTGTGATCTATATATTTGAACAAATACCTCGATTCGGACTCAACTAATCATATTTAACAAGTTAATTTGTTAGTGGGCCAAGGAAATCGAACCCAGGGTCTCCAGCATTTACTGGACATCGGTGTGTTTCACATTGCACTGACTGATTTTTTTTTTTTTTTTTAATAATAGTGAATAATTGGACGCAACAATTTTGTGAAGTAAAATTCTAACTTATACAACACGCATAGTAGTTTTATTTATTTTTTTTAATTTTGGGCATGTTCACACTTTTATCTTATCTCTTTTATTAAGATGTCCTCTTTTTTTAATCTTCTCATCCCCTCGTTGATTATTTGACCAGTTTTAATCAAAAAAAAAAAAGAAAAAATTCTCATTTTTCTTTCTATATTTTTTTAGTAAAGGCGTCACGTCACAATTTTTTTTTTCGCCTTGGCGTTGGGTTCTGAAAATCAATGCTCTCTGATCCCCTTTCTCTCTCTCTCTCTCTCTGGCATTCGGCAATACTTTACTTTATTTTCAAAGCCTTAGGAAACCTGATTCGGCCCTTTATCATCCCGCAATGCCGGCCGAATAAAAAAAAAAGTCCCTTCCTTCACTTGATTATTGATGAACTCTTTTCTCTGTGTTGGTGTGTGTGTGTGTGTGTGGGTGTTGGACATTTTTAGACTGGTAATATAAACTTAAAAATAAAAACCTTTATAACGGCAGAGTTTTAATTTAATTTATGCTAATATATATGATGGATGGACACCGAAGAGGAGGACAAAAATACATTTGTGGATTAAACAAAAATAAAAAATGAGTTACGTGGTTGAAATTTGATATTTAAGTTAGGTTGGAAATAAGCTTTTGGCCAAAAAGTACTATAATTAGACTGTTGTACTTTTTTTTCTCTATTTTCCCAACGAATCTTTAAAGATTTTGATTAAAATTCATAAATCAATTATTTTTAGATTCTCTTTAAAATGTAGGAAGTCCAAAATATAAAGTGTGCGATTAGTCACACCAGATTTTTTATATAAAATGAGCTCTCGTTGAAAATTTCTATTTCACTCCACAAGTATTTTCGTTTCATGATAAAATAAATTCTCGCAATTATTTAATTGGTAAAATGAAATGAAAATTATTAGATACTAGCCGCACAGCCCGAATCCGCCGGGTATTATCAATTTAAGATGCTACGAAAGGATGTGGCGTGCCAGGTTTCTTTCCAATGAGAAAAATAACTTTTTTTCTCCGCAGGCATTTCTTCATCAGCTGCTCACTCTAATTCCACTTGCAAGTTATAATTTCGACTTATTGTTTGTGAAATCTGGTTGTAATGCCAATCTTACTAAAAAAATATTGATTAAATTAACGCCTATTTTAGAGTTAATATTCTGAAAGTAGACGTTCTCCCGAGTAAAATGATATATCACACTTGTACTTTTGTTTAAAATAATTATTTGCACTTAGAGCACTTAATTAGCCATATAAAAGAATATTATTCAAAGAATAATTAAAGCGAGATTTAAATTAATAATTAAATTTTTATTTATTTTTCCCCTTATTATTAATATTAGGCTATTATTATTATAAAATAAATTTTCATTATTAATAATTTCTCGCAATTATTTAATTTGTAAATTGCATTGTTTGAGAATTAAAATATATACTAGTCGCATAGCCCGCCTTTGTCGGGCAGGTCTATTGGCAATTTATTAAGATATTTGCATACAGTTTACGTTTTTATAAAAGAGGACTTTCAACAAAATAAAATTTTTTCTATGTTAAGGATTACACGAAAAGCGAAAGGTCTGCCGCGGGCGGGAAACAAAAAACAGGGATCCAATCATTCGCTAAATGGCGTTGATTGCATTCTTTCTCTTTTGTTAAAAAAACATCATCTAAATTTAAAGCTTAAATCAAAATAATTGTTTAACAAGCAAAAGAGAGATAGATGTACGTAAACATCAGGCAGTCAATTAGTGGATAAAAAAAGAGGCAACAAAGTGGCAAAACCTTCCCCCGCTCTTCTTAATCACAGCTACTAGTTAAGGGGTATAGCGTTAGAGAATAGCAGGAAAGTATTGTAACTTTATTGCCTTATTTTGTGTTTTTTTTTTTTATATATATCTTGAACCTCTTATAGCAAAATTTGTTTTGTTTTTTATAGTAAATAAATCTTAAATTCTTATCAAGGTATTTAAAGTAAGGGCTGAACACAGAAAAAGAGGAGAAAACCGTGCAGTTTGCGATAATAATAATTTACCGCTCTCTGCGGGTGGACGATTAATTCCTCGTTTTAATAGCTTCTTAGGACTATAAATTTGGCAAAGCTCATTCTAATCCGATGAATAGTTTGAGACATACAAACAAACTAAAATGCTACACACACACACATATATTGTATATGTATATACCTAAGAACTTTTCTAGAATTCTTAGGACCTGAAATATATGTATAATTAGATTTTTTATGATAATAATTCCCTTATAAGTGGAAAAATAAAATAAAGATTTGAAAATAAATATTAAGAAATTCTGAAAGTAGAGATTCTCACGAGTAAAATGATATATCACACTTGATATTTAAATTTATTAGAATTCTGTTAAAATGAGTTTTTTTTCGGGCTGCACTTGGAGCATCGCTTAATTGCCTTATAAGGAAAGCAAATTAAATTTCGAATTTTAATTAAAGAATAATTAAAGTGGGATTTAATTACATTTTTATTTAATTAATCATTTATTTTCTTTCTTTTAAATCCCCCAATTATATTTAATTTAATTTAAATCCCCCAATTAAATTTATTTTTTTTTTTTTAAAAATATCCAAAATATTTGCGAAAAAAATATAATCATCGTGATGATTGATTGATTGATTGATGGATTGATTGATCGATAGGCAGGGCAATAAGATAAAAAGGCACACATCCAAGTCAAAAGAATCGATATTTTATCCTGTTGATAAGCATCTCAAATATGAGTGAATCCATTATCGGTATAAAATAAACATGAGTTTAAGGGTGGGGGGGGGGGGGGTAAAAAAAAAGAAAAAGAAAAAGAGAGAAAAAAAAGTGAATTGATGGAAAATTGATCCAAAGAATAATCAAGTTGACTTTTTTTTATTTTAATTTATCGATATACGCAAACTTGGTAGACGCCTCAATTAAAAAGTTTTCTTATGTTTTTTATTCCAAAATAAAAAGTCTTTTTAAATCCTACAAAAGTAAAGCAATAAACCAATTAGGTAATTAAAATTTAAACAAATAATATATGTGAGATTTAAAATATATTAATTAAATCTCCTATGAAAGTTCGAATTGTGAAGCATAATTTTCTTTTTTTCGTTTTTTATTAATAACTTCCAAACCACTGAACGGATTGTCATGAAATTTGCTCCACGACTAGAAGCTTTTGTCCTAATTATTATGGCTGAGTTTGAAAAGATTTGGTTTAGAGAAAGCTGAGAAAACCGTGGATTGCGATAATAATTTACCACTAATTTTTACCGCTCCCTAAGAGCCGATTAACTTCTCGTTTTACTACCTTCTTATGATCACTTAGGACTACAGATTTGGTAAATCTCATTCTATTCCGATGAATAGTTTAAGAGATATAAGGAGAAAAGTTCGAATTTATTTTTTTGTTTTTTACAAATAACTTCCGAACCACTGTACGGATTTTCATGAAATTTGCTCCACGGTAAGAAGCTATTAACCTAATTATTATGGCTGAATTTTCAATGATTTGGACTGGAGGAAGCTGAGGAAATCGTGGTTCGCGATAATAATTTGCCGCTCATTTTTACCGCTCCCTACAGGCCGATTAACATCTCGTTTTAATATCTTCTTAGGGCCACTTAGGACTACAGATTTGGCAAATTTCATTCTAATCTAATGAATAGTTTAAGAGATATAAGCAAAAAGGTTTTCGCACTCCCACAAACAAACATAAATTTATTATAACAATTAATTATTTGATTTCGGTTTTTCAAAGAATATATAAATTCATTCTCTGACTTTCAATAACATAAGTATTGCCCAATGTTATTACTAAAATTAAATCTCGCAGTGTTTTTTTTTCTTTTATCTAGATTTTTTTTTAACCTCTCTTTTTTTTTCATTTTTGTCATTTATTTTCATTGATTATTAGAATCGAATCCCTGAAGGCAATAATTTTTCATTTAGTATATTTTTTTTTTTTTAAATAAATTGATTATACCTCCAGTGAATGCAAAATATGAGTTTTTTTTTTTTTTTTTTGTAAATCACCTGTCATCTGGTTTATATTGAATTCTAAATTAAAATCAGTTGATATACATATAGCAGGGATTAGGGGGTGGATGATTTAACGAAAAAAAAAAGAAAAAAATGGGAGGTGGGGGTTTTTGACGTGACTTGAATTTTTGCGAGTTTGATATCTTCTAATGGTCCACAAGAGAGAGAAAGAGAGGGAGAGATCTTTTGGCTTTGACGTTGGCTATCCTCATCTTTAAAAAAAAAAATAATTGGAAATATATCAGCAAAAAAATATATTTGTTACGAACTAGGCAAAAAAAAAAAAAAATAGTTTGATGACGTTGGTTAAAGGGATTAAATCCCCTTCCAGCCAGAAATTCAAAAATATGTGATTATTATATATTAATCGTTTGAAATGTAAAAATCTGGTGTAGTGGTATAGCACACAACCGCTCTCTTAATTTTGTCTTCTCATATATATTTAGTTTCCAGCAGTTCATTACTTATAAAGAAAAAGAATTAAATCTCACAATTTCAATTTTATAATTATTGATTTATAATAAATTTTAATTTCCGCAATTGAATAATTAGAATAAAATAAAATATATGAACCCTGTTATTCAATGGTGTGTCAAAGACCAAATATCGAGTTTTGAGATAATCAACATTAAAGTTTTTCTGATTTAAATTGTTTTTATTAGATTATATATCATTTTTTTTGTCAATTGTGCAAGTAAATACTGTAATTATGGCAGATATTCATAAATTATCTCTAAAAATATGACTAATTTAGAGAAAAAAATCGCCTGGCGCACAGCACACAACTTTCTCTTACCTTCGGTAATCGAAAGTTGTGTCTGTGCTTGTCCCCAGATTTTTTGTGTCGACATGTATGTTGGTTCCCGGCAGTAGGGAATATTTGAATTCAGATGTCAAAATTATAAACATGGGGAAAATATTTTATATTTTGTAACCATGGCAACCATTCCTCCTATCTTTCCTATGAAGCACAAAGAGTAAAGTGTGCTTCAAACAATTTTGAGAGCAAAACGCGAATATACATTTGAAAGAGCATCTAAAAAATAATTGATTTTTTGGGAATTTTTAATCAAAATCGTTAGAGCGAATTTTGAGAAAATCGAAAAAAAAACTAAAAAAAAGTACATCAGTAAAGTACTAGTATTCTTTGGCCGATTTTGATTAAGCTTATTTTTCCGGTCCCGGGAGGTATTTAACTTAAATATAAAATTTCATCCTCCTAGCTCAATTCCTTCATGCTTAAAATTGAACACACACACCACCCCCACACACACACACACACACACACACAGACAGACCATGTCGCGAAAACCACTTTTTGGATTCAGGGGACCTCAAAACGTGAAGATCCATCAAAAGCTCGATCATTCGAATTTTTTGACATGAATGCAATACTTTCTCTCTCTATATATTACATATATATAGAGGTAAGAGAAATAAAAATAAAATATAAAAAATTATTTTTACAAAATTCTCTATGTGCGATATATATTTGTAAAAAATGCTTCAAAGTCCCTTGACCCATGATTGAAAAAATTCTCTAAGTCCAATTATATTTGCAAAAATGCTTCAAAGTCTCTTTATATTTAATACTAGTAGCATAGAAACTTTTTATCAAAATCACATTCATCAATTTTAAATAGTATTAATATTTTAAAATTAAATACAAAGTGATATCAAAATTTTCTCATCAATTAATTTCTGAATAAATAGCTTGGAAACAGTAAATCAAAGTTATAATAATGAAATAGACTTAATATTACGGCCACTTCACCTAACCTAACCTAACCTAATATTATTTATTTTGTTGTCTTTTCGAAATCGCACTGATCCTCATCCTCATCTTCATTTTCATTATCAGGAATAATATCAAAAAATTAAATTTTGACGTCTACGAATTCAGAGAAAATTTTCTCATTTTTCAAAAAAAAAAATGATTTTTGTTTATTTAAGGAAAAAAATATATATAATATTATTTGGTAAATAACTTTTTATTGGTTGTTAAAATCACACTGGTTAAAACTCAATTAAACGATAATAATTTATTGTTAATTGGAAAATTATATATATATATATATTTAGTTCATAGAAAAAGATAGAAAACATTATAGAATTAGGCTAAAAAGAAAGTAAAAAATCTGGTGTGACTGTCGCACCAGATTTTTCGTGTCGACATATATTTAGTTTCCGCCGATATATTAAAATTCAAGATGTAAAATTTATAAGTATGGGAAAATATTTATATTTTGTAACCATGGCAACCATTTCTCCTATCTTTTCTATGAAGCACAAGAGTAAAGTGTGCTTCAAACAATTTTGAGGGCAAAACGAGAATATACATTTGAAAGAGCATCTAAAAAATAATTGATTTTTGAATTTTAATCAAAATCGTTAGAGCGAATTTTGAGAAAATCGAAAAAAACTGAAAAAGTACATCAGTAAAGTACTAGTACCCTTTGGCCGATTTTGATTAAAAGCTTATTTTTCCGGTCCCGGGGGTATTTAACTTAAATATAAAATTTCAACCTCCTAGCTCAATTCCTTCATGCTTAAAATTGAACACACACACACAGACACCGCCCACCACACACAGACAGACAGACCATGTCGCGAAAACCACTTTTTTGGATTCAGGGGACCTCAAAACGTGAAGATCCATCAAAATCTCGACATCGAATTTTTGACATGAATCCAATACTTTCTCTCTATATATATATTACATATATACATAGGTAAGAGAAAGTAAAAATGAATTATAATATAACTATTGATAATTTTTGTAGGTTATGAAATACTTGTATTAAATTTCAACAAATGGAATATAGTAGGCCTAATAGTGTATTGAATATATAAATTTGAAATAAATAAAATTAATATTTTCTTGAGTTTATATTAAATACCTCTAAACAATAGCGATGCCGGTGTTCATAATTGAAAATACTTAGAGCATAAACGCAACAATATATCTAAAGCGTATAGTTTAAGATGTCTTGCACTTGACGCATAAATGAAAAATTGTTCTTTTCAAATTAAGTATTACGAAACAACATGTTAAGTACATAAATCATTATTGAAAAATGTAAAATCCTGCATTGAAATATTGTAAAAATAATTTTATGCTTTTACATTAAAAATAAATTTTTTTAGGACATATTTCATAAAAAATATTATTAATTAAAGCATTTGAAACAATATTCCATGCTTAACTCAATTTTGAATTTTTTGGTCTTTGACACACCATTGAATAACACGGTTGATATATGCTATTTATTCAAATGGAACTTTTATTTGATGGCCTTAAATTTTTTCGCTCTTCTATCAGCATGTCGCGTTACAAGCTGTGACGTCAAAGCCGTGACGCTACAATTCATGACGTCAAAAGTCAGTACGACAAAAATAGGAAAGTTTTAATTTAATATATATGACAAATTATACAAAAATAATTGTGAGATTTAATTATTCAATTTTTAAATTGATAAAATATATATAATTTTTAAAATAATTCAAAACTTCAATTGCTAAATAAAAAATTTTCTCAGTTTTTAACATGCGTCTATTGATTTCTCATTTTCCAATTATTAAGTTAAGATTAAAAACACGATTTTAATACCCTTAATTGAATAATTTTCAATTAAACGCCTACGATCCGAAAAAAAAGTTTCACTTGCATCGTGGTTTCATAATAATTTTTTATTTTGGAGACACTTTTTTGACACTCCCCATGCTGAAATGCCCTCTATTCAGATCTTTCGATAACTAGCTACTTAAAAATAATAATAATAATAATAATAAAAAAGAAATTAAAATTTCGTGTATCCGTTCGTGTTTGATATTTTATTTTATCTGATTATTATTATGTATAACTATTCCACCTTTCTTTTTTTTTTTTTCCTTTCTTCTAAGCTATAATTCACCTCTTATCAGTGAATTTTCTGGGCTTAGAAAGATTAATAATAAATAATCACACAGAAATTAAAGAGATTATAATACAATTAAAAAAAAAAAAAAAAAAACATTGATGTATATTGGAACAAAAATAGAAGATGAATGAATCGACAAGGGCAGAAATAACGTTACTCAAATACACACACACACCTAGTAACAGTAATTATTATCAAATATAAGAGAATCTAGTTTTAGAGGAAGTTTACCCGTGGTTCACTTCAGGTGGATAAGGTGAGTTCTGATTAAAAACAAAGTGTTTTTTTTTTTGTATGTTGAGATTTTATTGCGACTGTTTTTCCTGCAGATTATCAGAAGAAAATTAATGAAAATGGCTTTGAAAAAAAAAAAAAAAATAAGAGTTGCCAAAAAAAAGGCTTTTATATTAATTTAAGTGAAAGAGGGCAAACACCGCCCCTCCAACTTCCTCTTGATTTAAATTAAAATTGTTACTTTATATTCGCCGTTAATAATTGGAATCAATATGAATGAAAAATAAAAGGGGAGATCCATTCATTCGTTCATTGAGAAAAAATTGTTTCTCATTTCACGTTTCATAAATATTCTTTGACCAAACAAAGGTTCCTTATTATCTCAAGAGAGGTCAGGGCGTGTCAGTTGAAGAAGAGTTTATAACCTATATTATTATTTATTTCAATTTTTATTTTAATAATCAAATTTGTAAACAAATATAAGTGAAAAAATAATAATATAGGTTATCAACTCTTCAACTGACGCGTCATGACGCTCCTACCCTCTCTTGAGATAATAAGGATTCCTTGTTTCTAATTTCCCGTTTTATAAACACTCTTTGACCAAACAAGGTTCCTTATTATCTCACGAGAGGTCAGGCGTGTCAGTTGAAGAAGAGTTTATAACCTATATTATTATTTGTTTCATTTATATTTGATTACAAATTTGATTATTAAAATAGAAAAGAAATCTAACATGTATTTTTTAATGAATCAGGAGTATATTCTTCACAATTGTATTTATTTATTTTTTTTTTATTATCCTTTAACTGTGTCTTTTCTATTGCCTTTTTCTTCACTAATTAATTGAGCAAAGAGTATTTTCTCCTGCTATGAATAAAGGTTACATTATAATATAGATCTGTAAAGGATAATAAAGATTTTGTTTTACAAAATATAACCCCTAAAATATTGTGGGAAATTGACAAAACCAATAGAGCAAGATCCCAGAGCCCCCAGACAATACTCATTTTCTCACAAATTAAATGTATTGGATAAAGTAATGATAGTACGTACTTTGAGTGTAAGCATATTTGCAAATTTGGGCCGTGGGCCAATTTATAGGTAACCAAGTGCCAAACATTGAGTAAATAAATAGTACTAACTATACTTATTTTCTCATTCTTGATTTTTACGTATATTTTTTGAGAATATTGTTTAAAAGTTAATAATCAATACTGCCAGACACTTACCATGGGCCAAAACTCTTGCTTAGACGCTTCAAAGTTACCAAAAAAAAAGTATGAAACCATACTCATTTTTCTCATTCTTGATTTTCATATATGATATTCAGGGAACCAATTCAAGAATATTTGTAAGCTGCCAGACCAATCCGTTGGGCCAAACATCCCGCCAGACACACCTAAAGTGTCACTATGCATGTGTTAAAGATAGGGAAAAACAATACTAATTTTTCTCAAAGTCTCAGAGCTGATTTTTATGTATGTTTTAGAGAATATTTGTTAAAAGTTAATAATCAATACTGCCAGACACTTACCATGGGCCATAACTCTTGCTGGACGCTTCAAAGTTACCAAAAAAAGTATGAAACTATACTCATTTTCTCATTCTTGATTTTTATATATGATATTCAGGGAACTATTTCAAGACTATATGTAAGCTGCCAGACCAATCGGTTGGGCCAAACATCCCCGCCAGACACACCTAAAGTGTCACTATGCATGTGTTAAAGATAGGGAAAAACAATACTAACTTTTTTCTCAAAGTCTCAGAGCTGATTTTTATGTATGTTTTAGAGAATATTGTTAAAAGTTAATAATCATTACTGCCAGACACTTACCATGGGCCATAACTCTTGCCAGACCCTTCAAAGTTACCAAAAAAAGTATGAAACTATACTCATTTT